>JAKUCM010004003.1:0-33141 GCA_023374145.1 Lepidium sativum
AGTACCAGCAAACACACCACCAACCACCTCCTGGATACAACACGCAACCACCACAACAAACACCTGAAGTGATGGACATCTTGCAGCAGATACTAAAGGGACATACAGCCAGCAAGTTTGAGACTCTTAATGCCCGTATCAAATATGTGGAGAATCAACAAGGATCTTCATCAACTAATAAACAAACCGGACAGCTACCTGGAAAAGCTGTTCAAAACCCTAAGGAGTATCACACCAACGCCATTACACTCCGTAGTGGCCATGAATTGCTTATTCATGCTGAACCGACGGAGAACACTGAGGACAGTGTCCTTCAGGAAGGGGAGGATGATTTGGTCGAAGAACAGACAGAAATCAGCACAGAAAAGCCGAAATCTATGACACTCGACCAACACACTCGAGCACCACCTGCTCGAGTGTCAGAAGCACAGCCCAAAACCACAACTGACATACAAAAAGACCAAAAATCGTTTGATCCACCTCCTTTCAAACCGCAGCTTCCTTTTCCACAGAGATTCAAAAAGGATGTTGCAGACAAGTACAAAGCTCTCTTTGAAAAGCAGATGAGGGACGTTGAAGTGAAAATACCAATTTTGGACGCCTTTATGCCAATGCCCCCTTATCAAAAGTTTTTGAAATATGCAGTCAAAGACAGAACACAAGAAGTCGAAGGGATGGTTGTGCTAACTCATGAGGTCAGTGCTATTATACAAAGAAAGGTTGTGCCTAAGAAGCTTGATGATCCAGGAACGTTCACAATTCCATGCTCGCTTGGACCTCTCACATTCAGGAGTTGCTTGTGTGATTTAGGGGCATCGATCAGCCTAACGCCTCTAACAGTCGCCAAAAGATTAGGGTTCGATAAATACAAGTCTTGTAAGATATCTTTGGTACTAGCTGACAGATCGGTTAGGATTCCACATGGAATTCTAGAAGACTTACCAGTTCGGGTCGGAGGAGTAGAAATCCCCACGGATTTCGTTGTTCTAGATATGGGAGAAGAACCAAACGACCCCTTGCTGTTTGGTAGGCCCTTCTTAGCCACTGCAGGAGCTGTGATCAATGTACCAAAAGGAGAAATCGAACTCAATCTTGGGAAAGATTTCAAGATGACTTTCAGCATCAGCGACATAATGAGAAAACCGACCATTGAGGGTCAGCTGTTCGTGGTGCAAGAAATAGATGATCTTTCAAAGGACCTGTTTGGAGAATTGATAGAGAAAGATCACCTCGGTACTGCTTTGATAAAAGACGGTTGTGATGGATACATATATGAAGAAACTGAGGTTTACAAAGGCTTGTTGGACTCTTGCAAATCACTGAAAAGTAAAAAACAGTTCGAGACTTTACACTCGACCTCAATACTCGAGCAAGCAGAGCTCGAGCATCCCGATTTAGCCTCTGGAAATCAACACTCGACCACATCACTCGACCACACTAAGGTCGAGTGTCAGATCGATGATAACTGGTCTGAGCTCAAATCACCGAAAGTGGAACTCAAACCACTCCCCTCCGGGCTCAGGATATTCACTGTCTGACATTAGAGGATATTCACTGTCTGACATTAGAGGGATCTCTCCCGATTTATGCACACACAGAGTTCACCTTGAAAATGAATCTTATTCTAGCAGGGAACCTCAAAGGAGATTGAATCCGAATTTAAAAGAGGTCGTTAAAAAGGAAATTTTAAAACTGTTAGATGCTGATTTAATTTACCCTATTTCTGATAGTAAATGGGTGTCTCATGTGCATTGTGTGCCTAAAAAGGGAGGGGTCACTGTCATTAGAAATGAAAATGATGATTTGATTCCAACTAGAACTGTTACAGGACATAGAATGTGCATTGATTTTAGGAAATTGAATTCTGCATCTAGAAAAGATCATTATCCTTAACCATTCATCGACCAAATGCTAGAAAGGTTGGCTAATCATTCATATTATTGTTTCCTTGATGGATATAGTGGATTTTTCCAAAACCCTATACATCCAAATGATCAGGAAAAAACAACCTTTACTTGCCCTTATGGTACATTTGCATATAGGAGAATGTCATTTGGTCTTTGTAATGCTTCTGCTACTTTTCAACGTTGCATGACTTCTATATTTTCGGATCTGATTGAGGAGATGGTCGAAGTTTTCATGGACGATTTTTCCGTCTATGGTTCTTCCTTCTCTTCTTGTTTGTCGAACTTGTGCAGGGTTCTATCCAGGTGCGTTGAGACGGATCTAGTGCTTAACTGGGAGAAATGCCACTTTATGGTGAAAGAAGGGATCGTTCTAGGTCATAGGATTTCAGAGAAGGGCATTGAAGTCGACAAAGCTAAGATAGAAGTTATGGTTCAGTTGCAGCCGCCGAAAACTGTCAAAGACATTAGGAGATCCTTGGGACATGCAGGATTCTATAGGCGATTCATCAAAGACTTTTCGAAGACTGCTACGCCTTTGACTCGTCTCCTTTGCAAGGAGGCGGATTTCGTCTTTGACGAGGAATGCCTCAAGGCTTTTCTCGAACTTAAAGACGCCTTGATAACAGCACCAATAGTCCAAGCACCTGATTGGAATCTCCCTTTTGAGATAATGTGTGATGCTAGTGACTATGTTGTTGGAGCAGTTCTGGGACAGAAGATAGATAGGAAACTGAATGTGATCTACTATGCTAGTAGAACACTAGACGAAGCCCAGGTGAAATACGCCACCACAGAGAAGGAATTGCTTGCAGTTGTGTTCGCCTTTGAGAAATTCCGGTCCTATCTGGTTGGATCAAAAGTTATTGTGCATACTGATCATGCAGCTCTAAGATACTTGATGAAAAAGAAGGATGCTAAGCCTAGACTGCTTAGATTGATTTTGTTGTTGCAAGAATTCGACATGGAGATAGTCGATAAACCAGGGATTGAAAAGGGTGTTGCTGATCACTTATCAAGGATACAGATTGAAGAGACCCTTCCAATGAATGATTATATTCCTGAAGAGCAACTGTTGAGTTTTTCCACCGAACACTCGACCATGACACTCGAGCACCACCTGCTCGAGTGTCAAGCCCACAGACAAAGAAGACGTTTTTCGATCGAAACAAAGTTTGTGGGAACATGCTTACCATGGTATGCCGACTTGGTAAACTATTTGGTCGGAGGAGAACTGCCTAAAACCTTGAATTATCATCAAAGGAAGAAATTCTTCAGGGATGTAAGGCAGTATTTTTGGGATGAACCTTATCTCTACAAGCAAGGATCTGATGGACTCTTCAAAAGATGTGTATCAGAAGAGGAAGTCAATGGAATTTTAGAACATTGTCATGGATCTACGTATGGAGGACACTTTGCTGCATTCAAAACAGCACAAAAAATCCTTCAATCCGGGTTATGGTGGCCATCAATTTTTAAAGACTGCCAAGAGTTCATATCCATATGTGATTGCTGCCAAAGAATGGGCAGTATAAGCAAGAGGAATGAGATGCCGCAGAATCCGATCTTGGAGATAGAAGTGTTTGACTGTTGGGGAATCGATTTCATGGGACCATTTAAGCCTCCTTCTTTAGGAAACAGTTACATTCTGGTTGCTGTGGATTATGTCTCTAAATGGATAGAAGCTATTGCAGCTCCTACAAACGATGCGAAGGTGGTACTTAAGCTCTTCAAACACATTATATTTCCCAGATTTGGTGTGCCAAGAGTTGTGATCAGCGATGGAGGATCCCACTTTGTCAACAAGGTTTTCGAGAATTTGCTTAGGAAACATGGGGTTAAACACAAAGTGGCAACTCCTTATCATCCTCAAACCAGCGGACAAGTTGAAGTCTCTAATAGACAGATCAAATCGATTTTGATGAAGATAGTTGGGCTGTCAAAACATGATTGGGCCGCCAAATTAGATGATACTCTTTGGGCCTATAGGACTGCTTTCAAAACACCTATTGGCCGCACACCTTTTCAACTGCTTTATGGAAAATCCTGCCATTTACCGGTAGAACTAGAGTACAAATCAATTTGGGCAACCAAACTCTTGAATTTTGATATCAAGACAGCACAAGAAAAGAGGCAGATGGACCTACATGAGCTTGAAGAAATCAGACTTGAAGCGTATGATAGCTCAAAAGCATACAAAGATCGAACAAAGGCGGCTCACGACAAAAAGATCTAGCGGAAAACAATCAAAGTTGGTGACCAAGTACTTCTCTTTAACTCAAGACTCAAGCTATTTTCCGGAAAATTGCGATCAAAGTGGTCTGGTCTGTTCAAAGTACTGCAAGTTTTACCTTATGGAGCAGTCACTTTAGCCAATAGCAATGGAGAAGGATACACTGTGAACGGTCATAGATTTAAGCCTTATTTGGCCAACAGCACAATTCTCGAGGGAACTTCGGTTCTGCTCGATGAACCGCCTCCTCTCCAATAAATAGGAGGAAGTCGAGCTTGAGACTATAAACAAGCGCAGTTGGGAGGCAATCCCAAAGGTATCCTCTGTATATACATTCAATTTTTTCTTTTTCACATATTTTCTTTACATATATTTGCTATTTTTCATTTTTACTTGCATCTATTTCGTCTTACATGCACTTGGAAGGTTTTTGGTACTCTTTTTCAGGAAAGTGGGGCCCATATGGGACAAGTGGGGTTGGAACCAACAAGATGGGACAACACTCAACCACGCCTGGTCGAGTGTCCCACTCGAGCATCAGCCAGCTTTTGGCAGACTGACACTCGACCAAACCTGCACGAGTGTCAGGCTCGAGCATCCCGCCTTCATGCCTATTCATGGTTGGAAGTGCAATCTGAAAATGAGTCGGAAGAAAGAAGAGAATACATGGATGAAGACGAGATGGACCCAGACCTTGCTGCTGAAACACTTCGTGAAGATGGGTATGGCGAAAGAGAGGCGGAAGAAGCAAGGGAGATAATCCTTGCCGGAAAAAGAGGAAAGGAGATGAAGGAGAGGCATAACTCGGCAAGAGCACTGAACGATCTGCGAAGGATGGAGTTTTTAGGAACCCGCTATCCATGCAAGGAGGCGCTGACCGCAATGGGGATAACCAGAGATGTAGATCTCATGTTGCAAAATTGTGGGCTGTCCACATTTGTGCAGTATCCGCAGCGAGCATACAATGAAGAGACTCTCCAGTTTTTGGCGACGGTTCAGATCGTTCTATACGATGCAGAAAACAAGAGTCTCCAAGAAAGGGAAGGTGGCGGTTACATCTTCTTTGCAATCAGAGGAAGGGACTATCGAATGACTTTCAGAGCACTTAGTGACCTCTTCGAGTTCCCAAAAGCCGAGTCCGAAAATTATGGACCGGATTTCGATAGAGCAGAGTTGGATGATGTGTGGCGGTCGATTGCATCAACAAGGAGCAGATTCTCGTCCTCCCGATCTAAGGCATCACTGATCCGAAACCCGGCCTTGAGGTATTTTCGAACAATCCTTGCAAATACATTTTTTTCTCACGTTTTACTACTGGAACAATTAATCTAGGAGAAATGGAGATGCTGGTGACTGCTCTCAAAGACATTGTTGGTACAAAGAGCGACGGATCCCCGATTATCGGACATCGAAACAGTGCTGGTTTAACCATCCAATTTGCTAACCAATTGGTCATATACCGCGATTGGGCAAGGGATAACAAAACTGGAGGACGTGATGCCTTAGATCACGCATTATGGGGAGATGTAATGTGCCAATCGATGAGACACAATGGGCTGACCCTCGGTTCATGAACATCGATCACTTAAGGAGGAGTCAATTCTTGGCTTTACTCTTTCCATCATTTACTTAGACCAAATGCTTTTCTACTCTTGCGAAACAGGGAGTACACATCGATAAGGATGGGACAAAACACGGATTTTAATCAGCCTCTAGAAGCCTTGTACGATCCCAATGGCCCTCAGCAGAGTTCATCTCCAACAAACAGCGATGAAGTGGATCCTGAGGCGTATTGTTTTGAAGAGTACACGATGCCACCACGTCAAGGAGAACCAATTCGAGAAGCACACAAGCACATAAGCTTGTTGCAGAAGATGAACAAATGGTTGATGAAGAAGGTGAAGAAGCTGACTGCTAGCGACGAAGCTAGAAGGCAGGAAAACGATGATCTAAGTAGGAGAGTGGCGGCTCTAGAAAGGAACAGCGGACCACCACCACCACCACCAACTATTCGCCCAGGAAGAGCCTCCATATCCACAGATCGTGAAAGGCAGCACCAATAAGCACCAGCTAGACACTCCTATGCAAACCCCGCAGCCTTCCCATATAGAAGACCATTCGATGCAGCTGGGGCAAGCTCGAGCCAACCGCTCGAGCACCAACCGATCAAGCAATCCTAACACTCGACCGAAACGCTCGAGCAAGCTGAGCTCGAGCGTCAGAGGCATAATGACCACTACATGGAACTCATGCGGAATGTGGCAGCCGACTACTGGAACCATTAGAGAGGTACGAAAACCCCTTCCTTTCATTGTAAATACCATTGCATATTTTTCAATTGACTTGCTTTTACATTTCTTTTACTTGGCTTGCTTTTGCATATTTTTCACTTGACTTGCTGGTCTAGGATCCTCTTTCGGACTTTTATACACACAAGGGACTGTGTGATTTAAGTTTGGGGAGGGTTCTAGAGGATATTTGACTTTGTTTTCTGTGATTCTTAGTTTTTATTCTTGCATTTGATCATTTGCATTACATCTAAGGCATAGAAAACCCATAAAATTTTGAAAAAAATCGAAAATGCATAAGTCAAAAACAGAGTGTTCATGTAGCTGCATTGCATTCATATAGGATTGAGTCTAGAATTTCATGAATCATCTTGCTAGATAGGTAGACTTGCTAGGTTGATTGGCTAGTAACCATAGTGAACTCTTAGACTCGCGTTTTTCCCTCTTGAACACTGATTGGTAGACCATTGACCTTTGAAACCGATACTTAGGTTGTGTCTCGAAAAGAACCTAATTTGTTACCTCATAATCGAATTCTATTTTACAAATTAGGGGCTTGAGATACATTGCATAAGATCCTTCCTTAGGTTCGGCTAGCTAAGCAAAAAGAAAAGCATAAGGTGAATATAGAATCATCCTTCTCAACTCGGCTCAAAATATATGGTCTAAGATGAATGGGGATTGTGTGTAAACCCGTACCTTCTTGTGTTCATCAATAAAACCATTTCGATATCGCCTAAGGTGAACCGGGACTGTACGTAAACCCGTACTTTTTCGCATCTCATTGATAAAGCTAATACATTGATGCCTAAGGTGAACCGGGACTGTGCGTAAACCCGTACTTTTTCGTGCTTCATTGATAAAGCTATAGCCAATAAAAATGAGTAAGGAGTTGAGAAGTGATCGAAAATGCTTAAACCATAGTGACTAGCTGAATTTGAGGAAGTTGAATCCCAAGGTCTTTGATCAATAGCCCCTTTTGCGGACTGCACTTGAAAGAAATAGGTTTCGAATCTTAGTTTCTTAAGAATCCAACTAAGTGTTAGGGAATATTCGGTTTTTATGCTAAGCCTTGATGAAAGTAAATTGTGGTTCTTACAAAAGAATGAGGCTTCACTTGTGGATTACGGTTCTTCAGTTTGGCAAGTCATTTGTTTAAGTAAGATGTTCCCATTGTCAGCAAATACTAAGTTTGGGGGAGTTGATGTGTCTGCATTTTACCACATTTTAGGACCATCATTTAGCATGTTTTGCATTCATACTTGCATTGTTATCATTTTTTTAGGTTTTTTTTAGCATAATTTGCATTATAAGTGTTGGGCATTGCACACATTGCATAAAAGGGATTTTTAGGTACTTTTTGGAGCTTATCACGGAGTATTTCGGATTACAAGAAGACCAATAAGGAATCGTCTGGCCTAAGGATGAAGTTCAGGATGCGAACTAGAAGATTTGGCACTCGAGTCTCTAACACTCGAGCATGACACTCGACCATCACATGGTCGAGTGAATTTACGGGCCAGAACTAAGACTTTGGACGAAGATTGACTTTTTAGGCTTCTCTGCGAAAAAGGCCCATCAAGACCCATTTGTGCAAGCCCAATTATCTTTTAGTTCTTTTTCTATTTTCTTTCTTAAGGAAATTTCCTTTTCACTTTTTAAAAGGAATTTCCCATTTTTCTTTCTAGGGAATTTTTCCCTTCTTCTCTTTAAGTATTTTTCCTTTTCTTTTAAGATCTTTTGATCTATAAATTGTACTAGAATTTCAAGTTTCAATATACAATCTTTTCTAGCAATTTTCGAGTCTCATATTTACAAAGGCATTTACGATTTTTTTGTCTTAAGTTTTATGCAATTGATTTTCGATTTTAAGTCTATGTTTTATTTCATGAATTCTGAGTAAGTTAGTAGAGGGTTTTTGAGGAAAGGGTGAGATTAGGGGAAAACCTAGGGATTTCCAGATTTGTTTATGTTTAATTAAGGTCTTAGATCTCTTTAATTTAAGTGTTCTTAATGCTTGTTTCTTTTAATCAATTGAAATTCGATCTCTTGGTGAATCCCCCCCGAGAGGCGTTTGGGGAATCACTTGAACATGCTTAAATTAATATAGCATCTTCCTAGCTCAAGAGATTGATTGTCTAGGGTGTTATTAAGCTCTGTAAGGTCCATACTTAAGGCCTCCTGAATTTCCAATCGTTGGGCGAGAGTCAAGTCAGGTTGTCTTTTAGGAGAGGTTCCATTGGATTGACACCATACTGTACTGCAATTGATTAGATATACAGTTTGGTATTTGAGAAAACACCGCAAAACGTCTTTATCACCCAACACATGTGAGTATAGTCGTCCAAAAACAGAACGTATTACTGGCTTCCATCGATGGATTTGTGTTGCATTGGTCCACATAAATATGTATGCACGATCTCAAGCTTTTCTATTGTCTTAGTTTTAGACTCCTTTGGAAAGCTCTTGCGTGATTGCTTCCCAAGATTACATGCCTTACATGCTTCTTTTGTGACTTTGAAGTTCGGTAATCCCCTCACCAAGTCATTGTCTTGTATTTGTTGCAACCGCTTGCTGCTTACATGGCCAAGTCTCTTGTGCCACTTCTTCTCCATTTGTGTGTTTGCCGTCATGGCTTCTTCCTTCACCGAGGTTTAGTTGATTTTGAAACTTTTGTTTGTCATCTCAATATTCATGATCTCCTTTCCCTTTGAGTCGTGGATAATACATCGTTTTTCTTGAAAATGTACTTGATAGCCGCTTGAAATGATTTGAAGAACACTTAGTAGATTCTTCTCCAAGTCAGGCACTAAGAAAACATATTTGACGATTCTTTTGCCATTTCTTATCATTACATTGATATCTCCTTTACCGGCTGTCATGACTATTTCTCCATTTCCCACTTTTATTGGAACCTTGATACTTTTGTCAATTTTTGAAAAACATTTCTCTTCTTTTGTCATGTGATTTGTGCATCCACTATCTACTAACCAAATGTCTTCTCTTGCTGTTGTTGTTTCATCTTTCACTTGCACTAAACAACATTTGATCTTCATGATCTGAATCTTGTTCTTCGAGACTTACATGTGCTCTCTCTTTTTTCTTTGATTTACACTCATTTGCATAGTGGCCCATGTTACCACAATTGTAACACTTAATGTTGCTCTTCTTTTTCTTTCCTTGATTGTTTTCCTTTGGTTTTGCTCGACACTCTTCTTCTGTATGGCTGTTACTTTTGAGAAAACCACACCATTTCTTATTTTGATTTACACGGCCATTAGTGTTGTCGTGTTTGAACACTGATTTTGTTTCTTTGGTACGAACATAGAATGCTCCCTCTTTTGTGCTTTCTTCTCTTGCAGTAACTCTTGCTTCTTGTGCTTTTAAAAATCCAAGGAGTTCTGACATTGTTAGTGTATCCAAATTGCGAGTTTTCTCCAAAATACTAACAATGCTATCGAACTTGGCTGGTAGAGAGATTAGTATCTTTTGTATGAGTTGAGCGTTTGTTTTCTTTTCACCATGATAAGTTAGTTGATTTTCCAAAATCACTAACTTATCGGTGAATGTGTTGATGTCATCATTGTCATACATCTTAAGGTTTTCATACTCTCTTCGCAATGATTGAAGTTTAACCAATCTGACTTGTGAAGATCCTTCATATTCGTTTTTCAATGCATCCCACACCTCTTTTGACGACGTTGCTGCTGCAATGCGAGAGAAGATTTGATTTGTTACTGAAGTTTGTAGAATCTGCAAGGCCATTGTGTCATTCGCTTCTGCTTCTTCTCTGATCGTCTTCGCTCTTGCACTTTCGGGAGTTTCCTCCGCTTGCACTGGTTCAATCGGAACTCCTTCGTCAATCACGGACCATAGTTTTCTGGTTCGGAATATTGTTGCCATCTTAATGCTCCAGAAGTGATACTTCTCCCCATCAAATATGGGAATCACTTGATGTGATGAACCTTGCAATTTATCGAATTACGAAAGAAACAGTTACGATCTCTCTCGGATACGATCTCTCTCTTTGTTGTCGAGTTTCTCTCTTGTCCTCTCAATCGAATAGCTCTGATATCATGTTAATACTTTTGAGTTTCTGGGTTTGTATATTCGATGTTCAAAAAACAGAGAATGAATGAATGTAACTTTCTTTTATTGATGTCAAATATACGAAATGTTTTACATTCGATGATGTGTAAATAAAACAGAATGTCAATCTATATGTATGTGTAATGAACCATTGTGTTTGTATGATAAATGAGACATGACTCTTTATTCTAGAGACACAACCTAGTATGAACCATTGTGTCTCTTGAACAAGTAACTAACTTATACGAATGTGGTTTATCCTAACTATACGAGATTTGATTATGCTTCAACACGCTCAACCATTCAGGCTGCAATTCGATTAGAACCACAGGCAGTTTTTAAAGTGGTAGCTACAGCCATTGAACAGTATCTTCATTCCAATTACACTCCTTCTCAGACCGCAAGCACCACTGTCTCTAGTGGTTCTAGAGCTTCGTCGTCAACACCGGCTTGACGTCTTCATTTGTTCCATGCTGAATATGCAGACAGGAAGAGAAAAGGGATTTGCTTTAAATGTGGTGCTAGATGGAGTCCAACATATGACTGCCCAATGAAACATTTACAGGTCGTTACAATGATTTATGGACAACATGTAGTGCTTCTGGATCCATCTGATGATGCTTTTACATCCCCAACAACAACTCAAGACCCGACTGACAGACATTCATGTGTTTTTTTCTTTTAAATTCCTTCTTGGGTCTTGGTTCATTTTCTGCTACTAAAATAATGGGTTTCATTGGAAAGCTGCAGGTTTTGGTGATGATTCATAGTGGCCCATCGCACAACTTCATTTCTCCGCATACACTGGTTAAAACAAAGCTGCCTCTAACCTCTGTTTCATCTTGTCAAATTCGTCTTGGAAAGGGTTTAATGGCAACCGGTGCTGGTATTTATTTTGATATTCCTCTTGTGTGCAGGAAGCAATGGTTACGACTGATTTTATGTGTTTAGTGCTGGGTGGAGTTGACATTATCATGGGCATGCAATGGCTTTCTTCCTTAGGGAACTGTAATGTTAATTGGGAAGAACACAAGATTTCATTCTTACAAGACAATAACTCGATCACAGTCTGCGGTGATAACACATTAATGGAACCAGTTGTCCCTCTTAAGTCCCTGCAACCTACAGCCACACCTCGATCTAAAGGCTATCCGATACAACTCCATTTGTTGCTTTCAACAAAGATTGAACCATCAGTACCAGCGGGTATTACTTCTCTTTTGGATAGTTGTGTTTCTGTTTTTCAGGAACCAAAAGGTCTTCCTCCGGTTTGTGGGCTGCAACATTCAATTCATCTTCTTCCGGGCACACCTCCTATAAGTGTTAGGCCATACCGTTATCCTCATGTTCAGAAAGAGATAATGGGAAAGTTAGCTTCTTAAATGCTGCAGTCCGGCATTATCAGACCTAGTAGAAGCCCCTTTTCCAGCCTGGTATTACTCGTTGGCAGGAAGGACAAAACTTGGCGATTTTGTGCTGTTTATCGTGCACTCAACAGCGTCACAATTCCCGATAAGTTTATAATCCCTGTTATAGATCAGCTGATTGATGAACTCTTTGGTGCTTGTATATTCTCTAAATTGGATTTGAGATATGGTATCAAATTCCTATGACTGAATCTGATATAGTGAAAACTGTTTTCCGTACTAACGATGGTCATTATGAATTCTTAGTTATGCCATTTAGGTTAATGAATGCACTAGCGACATTTCAGTCATTGATGAATAATTTCTTTCATCCTTTTTACGTCGTTTTGTGTTCATTTTCTTCGATGACATATTGGTCTTTAGCAAGAGTGTAGACGAGCATTTACAGCACTTGCAAATCGTTTTGCTGATTTTTTTGGATCATAAGCTTTGTGCAAACCAGAAGAAATCTTTGTTTGGAAAACAACAAGTGGAGTATCTCGACCACATCTTTCTGCAGATGCGTTTCAACTGGCCCTTCGAAAACAGAAGTTATTAAGCTGTGGCCGATACCAAGGAAAAGATCTTCAAGGGTTCTCGGCCTCACATGGTATTATCGCCGATTCATAAAGGGTTATGGCACCCTTGTTCGTCCTCTTACTTCATTATTGATGAAGGACCAATTCTCTTGGACACCTACGGCTCATACTGCGTTTGAAGAGTTAAAATCTGTGATGACAGCAGCTCTGGTGCTTGCACTTCCAGATTCTTCATCAACTTTCATAGTGAAATCTGACCTCGGCCTATGGTTTAGGTGCTGTGCTGTCACAAAATAAGAAGCCAATAGCTTTCTTCAGCCATGGCCTTACTCCTATGGAACAGCTGAAACCAATTTTATGAATGGGAACTCAAGGCATTTTTGTTAGCAATCAAGAAATGGTGGCATTATTTATTTGGTAGGAAATTTGAGGTTTGGACTCACTTGAACAGTTTAAAGTAATTTTTGGAACAGCGAGAAGTCTCCAAACTGGTTGGTGAAGCTGCTGATCTATGACTTCGACATTAGATTTAAACCCCGGACGTGAGAACAGAGCAGCAGATGGTCTATCTCACATCACTAATGCCTCTTTGGAAGTTTCTTTTCATCTGTGGCTGTTTTCTTTGACTTTTCCTACTCCATTACAGTCTCAAGACATTCTTAATGAGATCGCTTTGGATAACAATATTCAAACAGAATTAAACGCATTAAGAATGGGTTTGATACTGATCAATCATATTATGTAGTGCATGATAAACTTTCAGGTTAGGCAAATTGATGATACCTCTCTCATCTTCACAAATACCGCTGCTGTTACGTGAAGGTCATTATAGAGTATATAAGGAATGGATAATTATGTAAATGATTATATATTATAACTAGGGTACTCTTATGTATCATATATATTGTACTTATCTCAATTCAATGAATACAATCATCAATTCTGTAACCTACATGGTATTAGAGCTTGATCTCTGAAAATTGCAGCTGCTCTCTTCCCTTCTCTCTTCCTTCTCGCTGTCTTTCTCTTGTCTTCTGATCTCGCCTCTGTTATCTTATCCATGGCTGCACAACACTCTCCTGCTTCCTCTCACGAGACTATTCAAGTTGGTGAGACTCCCACTCTTCTCAATGTGAATATGTCAAACGTCACTAAACTCAACGCCTCCAACTTTCTCATGTGGAGTCGTCAGGTTTGTTCTCTACTTAAAGGGTATGGTCTTACCGGATATATTGATGGTTCAATCTCATCTCCAGTCCCTACTCTTACCACAACAAATATTGTCACACCTAATCCAGAATATCAGTTCTGGCAAAGAGAAGACAGTCTACTCTACTCATCTCTCTTCGGAGCCATATCCATATCTATTCAGCCGATTCTTGCCACTACCGAAACAACAGCAGACATATGGAAAACTCTTCAAGACACTAATGCAAAGCCAAGTCGTGGACATCTCAAACAGATTCGTCAACAACTAAAATTGTGGACCAAGGGGACTAAAACAATAGACGAGTATGTTCAGGGATTCACAACTCGGTTTGAACAGCTTGCACTTCTTGGTAAGCCTCTTCATCATGAAGACAAAGTGGAGTTTATCCTTGAAGAACTCAGTGAAGACTACAAAACAATGATTGATCAGATTGAAGGACGAGATACAAGCCCATCACTGACAGAAATTCATGCGAAATTAATCAACCATGAAGTGAAGTTGAATGCAGCTGCTTCCCTTGTATCATCTCTTCCCATAACGGCCAATGCTGCAACATATCGCAATCAGTCTTTATCAACAAACCACAATGAGTCTCATAACAACGATCGTGGAGGCTCTAGTGGTGGCTCTCGTGGTGGAAATCAAGTGTGGTCTCAACCACAACAATACACATCGAAAACATAACAGAATAACACGCGTGGATACCAAGGCAAGTGTCAACTCTGCAGTGTTTTTGGACAGAGTTGCCGGTGTCCTCAACTAGCTTCTGCAGTCGGCAATGCTACTCCCACTTTAAAGTTACCATCGCCGCAGTCTATGTGGAACCCGAGAGCCAATCTCGCAGCCACAAACAACAGTTGGATCTTGGACTCCGGAGCTACACACCATCTCACCACAGATTTGTCCAACCTACACCAACCATACAACGGTGGCTAAGAGGTTCAGATTGTTGATGGTACAGGCTTACCCATTACCCACACGGGTTCTGGCTTACTACGAACTCCATTTCGTCACTTACGATTACAAGATGTGTTATATGTTCCAAGTGTGCATAAAAATTTAGTCTCCGTATACCGTTCATGCAATAATAACCAATTTTCTATGGAATTCTTTCTTTCTCATTTTCAGGTAAAGGATCTCAACACAGGGGCCAAGTTACTCCAAGGCAAAGCTGAGAATGAGCTATATGTGTGGCCGAATCATTCCTCTCCCATCACCACCTATTTCACATCTCCACCACTCAAAACTACTCTCCATGCTTTGCATTCAAGACTTGGCCATCCCTCTCTTAATATTTTAAACACTATTGTTGCTCAAGTTGCTTCTTTCTTCACATAAAACATTTTCGTGTTCCCAATGTTCAATCAATAAAGCTCACATATTGCCTTTCTCATCCTCTACTTTTGTATCTTCCAAACCCCTTCAATACATATTGTCTGATGTATGGAGCTCACCCCTTATATCTACTGATAACCACAAATATTACGTTGTGTTCATTGACCATTTCACAAGATATACTTGGTTGTATTCTCTCTCCCAAAAAGCCCAAGTGAAAGAGACTTTCATTGCTTTCAAATCTTTGGTAGAGACACGGTTTCATGTCAACATTGAGAACTTCTACACAGGAAATGGTGGAGAATATATTGCCTTATGTCAATTTCTCTTGACAAGCGGCATCTCTCATCTCACGTCACCACCACATACACCCGAACACACGGAATTTCAGAACGGAAACACCGTCACGTTGTCGAAACAGGGCTCACCTTACTCAAGCAAGGATTCATTCCAAATATATATTGGCATTACGCTTTTGCGGCCGCAATTTCTATGATCAATCAGATGCCCACACCGGTACTTAACAATCAGTCTCCATATGAATGTTTATTTAACCAGCAACCCAATTATCTTAAGCTGAAAGTCTTCGGTTGTCTTTGCTTCCTTTGGCTTAGACCATATACCTCCAACAAACTTGATGATCGGTCAGTTCCATGTGTATTCATCGGCTACTCTTTGACACAAAGTGCATACATATGTCTTGACCCCACTACTAACTGCAAATACATCTCACGACATGTGCAGTTCGTGGAGTATGAGTTCCCGTTTCAACACCATCATCCTTTGTCAACACCACCAGATGTCTCGGTTGTTCATGACACCAACCCTACCCCTATTCCGATTCACACACACACAGAGCTCAAGTCAGCCACGCAGGAGTCTTTGCCGATGTGTTCAGACTCGTAACTAGTCAATGCCAGTCATACTTCACCAACACAACAGCCAGCTTGGATCACACAAAGTCGAACACCATCAGATCATACAATGCCGACAAAGAGTTATTTATCTCCTATTGATAATTTCAGCCAGAATCAGTTTCATGAGCTTAATTCGTCATCTAGCTCACATGGAGACCATTATGTTCCAGCAACAACTGCTCCAGCAACAACTGCCCCACCGCCGACTAATGCTCATCCGATGACGATGCGCTCTAAGACTCAGATACGCAAACGTAACCAAAAAAATTCTTTATCTGCGGTTGTTGCAGGTCCATCACACATCGAACCGAGAACAATTGTTCAAGCCCTCACTGATCCAAACTGGCGTGGTGCTCTCAGATCTGAATTCAATGCACAAGTTTTGAACCATACATTCGATCTTGTTCCTCCCAATCCGATTCAGCATGTGATTCCCACAAAATGGATTTACACACTGAAGTACAAACCTGATGGTAGTGTGGCGAGAAATAAGGCACGATGGGTTGCTCGGGGTTTCAACCAAGAGTAGGGTAAAGATTATGCTGCGACATTTAGTCTCGTTGTTAAATCTACAACCATTCAAATTGTTCTTGAGTTGGCTGTAGGTCAGAACTGGTCCATTCGACAACTAGACGTCAACAATGCCTTCCTCCAAGGCACCTTAATGGATGAGGTCTATGTTACACAACAACCTTGCTTCATTGAAAAAGACCGCCCTCACCATGTGTGTAGACTACGAAAAGCTCTCTATGGTCTCAAACAGGCTCCCCGTGCACGGTACAAAGATCTGAGAGGGTATCTCCTTCAACTTGGATTCATTAACTCCATAGCTGATAATTTTGTGTTTGTGTTCCAACGTCCACATACTTTGGTCTACATCTTAGAATATGTCGATGACATACTGGTTACCGGAAACACCACATATGTTGTCACCACTTTTATCAAACGTATTGCAGCTCGGTTTACACTCAATGGCATGGGTCCAATCAGTTATTTTCTTGGCTTGAAGCGACTCGCACAGCACATGGACTTCACATAACTCTGCGGAAGTACATTGTGGATCTCTTGTATAAAACATAGATGCTGGACTCTAAACCCATGACGACACATATGGCCTCTCAACCTCGCCTTAATCTTCATTCCGGTACAAAATTGGATGATGCTAGTGCCTATGTACAGGTGGTTGGAAGCCTACAATATCTTGCTCTCACACAGCCTGATATATCTTATGCTGTCAAAACTTTTGTCACAATACATGCATGAGCCGACAGATATGCATTGGCAACCTGTTAAGCAGGTACTACACTATCTGGCTGGGACACTCACACTTGGAATTTACTTCCGAGCCAATTCACCGTTGCATCTACATGCATTCTCTGATGCTGATTGGGCAGGTGACACTGACGATTTTGTCTCTACAAATGCTTATATCACACACCCATCTATTGGTCTTCTAAGAAGCAAAAAGTAGTAACGTGATCATCGACTGACGCCGAGTACAGAGTGGTCGCTTATACTGCTTCTGAACTCCGGTGGATCTGATCCTTGCTCAAGGAACTACTGTGATAACGTTGGCGCCACTTACCTATGTGCTAATCCGGTTTTCCACTCACGGATGAAACACATTTCTACCAAAGACCAACTAGCCGATGCATTCACCAAACCTCTACCTCGACCACGGTTTGACGATCTTCATTCCAATATTGGAGTCACTAAGGCGCCTCCATCTTGAGGTGGCGTATAGAATATATAAGGAAGGAATAATTATGTAAATGATTATACTCTTATGTATCATATATATTGTACTTATCTCAATTCAATGAATACAATCATCGATTCTTAAACCTACAGTCATGACACTAAAATTGGTGGCCATGCTGGAGTTTTCAAGACTGATAAGCGGATAAATGCAACCTGCTTCTGGTCCAATATGCGTGAAGACATAGAAAAATATGTGTATGACTGTCAAAGCTGTCAAATAAACAAGTCTTCATCTCTATCTCCAGCAGGTTTGCTGCAATCTCTCACAATTCCAGCTGCTGTAGGGGAGGATATTTCTATGGACTTCATAGAAGGTCTTCCGAAATCAGGTGGTATCAACTCTATAATTGTGGTTGTTGATCGTCTCTGTAAATATGGGCATTTTATAGCAGTAAAGCATCCTTATACAGCAGTCGAAGTTGCTAATATTTTTATTAGTCCGATTGTTAAGTTTGCATGGTTTTCCAAAATCTATAGTCTCGGACTGAGACATGGTCTTCATGTATAAGTTTTGGATGGACTATTTCAAGCTTGCAGGCACTCATATAAAGCATAGCACAGCTTACTATCCCCAAACGCACGAACATACATGGTCGTTAACCGTTGTCTCGAACAGTATCTTTAGTGGTACCAGTTTTTATGTTGGGCTGAGTATTTATACAATACAGCTGTTCACACAGCCATACAAACAACTCCTTTTCAGATCGTGTATGATCGTCTTCACTAGACTTATTATGCTTTGAAAAGGGCTCCACCTCTAAGTTTGAGCTGGAAAAATCTCTTCTAGAACGTGATCATATACTTTCTGTTCTTAAGTTTAATTTCCAGGGCTCAAAACAAAATGAAGCACTATGCTGATGTGTCCCGCCGTGATATGGAATTGGATGTTGGCACCATGTTTTTTCTGAAATTACAGCCATACTCACAATCGTCTTTGGTCCACAGGTTCTGTATGGCAACCTAACTCGAGATGCCTACATCCAAATTCGATTCAGTGTAGTCGTGGACAGACCAAACACTTAGCCAATTTAGGTTCCTTCTTAGTCCGTTTTCGGTTTTGTGACAGTTTGATAAATCCAAAAATATGCATAAACTAATCAAATGGGGTTCTAGTACAACAAGTTTGCAAGAATGATGAAATATATGTATCTAGATCCAATTTATCACAGTCTTATTTCATCCTTCCTCCATCTCGCCTTGATCTCACTCCTATTTAGCCACTTTCATGGTCATTGGGGTAAATCATCACCTTCAATCACGCATATTGGATAAGAAAACTAATTGCTTAGTGAGTCGGTCATCCCGTCCCACTAGGCCAAAGCAAAACCGCATAAAAATATAAGCAATCAAGTCAGAGAACAAGCAGTATTCATACACAGAGTTCGATCAGATATGCTGCCTTGGTTACCCGGATTTACCAGAATCATCCCAAGCAACAATCATGAACGAATACAGTAATCAATCGGTCAGAATACCCAATAAAGCAAGCAATCCTAACCTGTCAAAGAATTAATTCCACTATTGCCCGAAAACATACCCAGATCAACCACAATGGTCCCAAAAACTCACATTTGCCTTAGCCTTATCTGACACCTCTTGCCTTAAAGCTCTTCGCAAAGCTTTCCCGTTTTCCTTAGAGATTTTTGTGATTTTTCGTGAAATAAGGTGGCAGCACACGAAACACGACCCAAGTACCGATCATCGACCCAGGGATCACATCTAGATCCAAGCCGGCTGCCCGGAACATACAGACCAAGTGCAATAAGTACGCTGCCGAGTTCCTAGAGTCGTATGACCCACAGTCATACGGTCAGTCCGATCGCGACCCAAAGGAGGTTATTCGAACGGTCTTCACCATCACTAGGTGAAGACCCTAAGCCGTTAAGGAAGCTAGGTACTCTTTTTTCTCACCTTGGTTTTGCCCCAAAAGGTTTCCCAAGAGCGGTTTTAATGAGCCCAAGACACTTAGCGCATGGCCGCGCACCTCTGAGTGACGTGGCCATCTCTATTCCCTTTCATTTTATAGCCGTTAGTATTGTATGAAACCTTATCCTTTTACCCACGTGTTTAGGGTTTTTAACTTTGCCTATAAAAGGGGCCCTTATGCTATTGTAAAGAGGTTAACCTCATTTTGATAAAAATCAAGTTGTTTTTTTCTCTTTACGTGAGACTCGCTTAGAAACCCTTAGCCGATGTCAAACAGAGCTGAGGGTATCGTGAGTAGAGATATCACTCACGTGTCATCTATCGATCCATCTTTCCCTCTTTTCCATCTTGTTTTGCAACAACCCATTCAGAGGTTTCAGTTTGCGACTTAACCGAGCTTCCTTCGATATCGTTCTGTTCTTCGCAACTTTCTTGACCATCGGTACTCATTCTGACATCATGTTCATCCACCAAACCCCTCCCTGACCGTGTGACGCATCAGTTTTTGGTATCAGAGCCGAAGATCCCCACGGTTGTACCTTTCCTCACTCTTTTTCCTTTTTGTGTTTTGGTGTGTTCAAAGTTTGCGTTTTTCTTCTTCTTCGTCTTAGTTTCTGTAAAAGCCTTTTCCTTGTCTCTTGTTGCTGTTTATGCTTGAAACGTTGAAGTCTTGCTTTGGTTTTCTTGTCGATAGCTTTGAAACCCATCCGATTGGGTTTTCCTTCGATTTTTATCTGAAAGATTTGAACTTTGTTTCTTCGTGTTCTTCGTGTTCTTGCTTTATTTGCTTTTTGTTCTCTCATTTTCTTTGGCTAGATCGTAAAGGTGATTGCTTTTTGAGTCTGACGCATTCTGTGGTGGCTTTGAAAACCACGTGTCCCTTCACGAGCTTGCGACTCCGTACCTTTTGTCGCCTAGCTCGGTTGTTGGCGACTACCTTTTTCTCTCTAATCATTGACCGTTTCTCTTTCCAATCATTGACTGCTTTTCTCTCTCCAATCATTAGCTATCAACATTTCAAAAAGATTTCATCTTATCTGTTAGCTCACCACGTGTGTTTTCGTTGTACAAGTGGACGCGCAAGCCGACGGTACGATGATCAGCCGAGACCCGTGACCCGTACAACCGCCGCCCCAGATCTGCATGGCATCAACCAGGTTCCGTACACCGTCAGCCGTACCTTTTCTCTCTGGTCGTACCCTCCGGTGGACCTATCTCTCCGGCGACCCTCCGCCACCGTCTGTACTATGGCAGCTCAAGACCCACCAATGGTTCTGCCTCCTCCACCTGAACTCGAAGCCGTCCTTATGCAAATTCAAGCACAACTTGGACAGATTGATGAGAGGCCCAATCGCCTCGAGATTTCTTGGCCAGCCGCCCCACGAGTGCCACCACACCGCGAGCCGATGGTTCCACCTCCTCCCGGATAGCAACCCGACCAAGGCCATGTGGAGGATTACTCCACCGAGGAGGATCCAGAATATCCAAGACGGAGGCAACCACACCGAGACGAACATCGACCCATGGGTCCCAATCAAGTTGGGCCCTCTTACAACCTCACCGTGCCTACCTTTGCCGGAAGAGTTGACCCGGAAGTCTACCTACAATGGGAAGGTCGCATGGACAAAGTCTTCTTGTGTTACACCTACCGGATCAATGCCAAGTCACCTTTGCCGCGGCCCAACTCACGGATCATTCCCTCACTTGGTGGGACCGAGACGTTGACGACCGAAGAAGGAACTACGAACGTCTCGTTCCCAATTGGACTGCCATGAAGGCTCTAATGAGGCATCGTTATATCCCTGAGTACTACAGTCGTGATTTACAAAGGCGGTTTAGAAGACTCACCCAAGGGACTAAATGTGTTGAAGAGTATTTTGAAGAATTTGAGCATCTAAGGAACCGGCTGCAGCTTAAAGAAACCGAAGAGGCTCTAATGGCTCAATTCCTAGATGGTATGAACAAAAGGATCACTGGAAACCAAAGCCATTCACATCGACTCCCGATTCAAGCCACGCAAGCCTAGCATCAATCCGCAACCCGAGTCCCGCCCTTAACCCACCGATGCGAGAACTAGGGACATCGAGTGCTTCAAATGCCGAGGACAAGGTCACTATGCTCATGATTGCCCAAACTAGAGGAACATGACCCTCACGGCTACCGGAGATTACGAATCCCAAGATGAAGCCAATGACCCGCAAGAACCTTCCGGAGAAGCCGAGGTGGAGGAAACCATTGCCGAGCCGGAGGTTGGAGAACTTCTCATGATACGCCGACTGCTCAGTGTGAACCCAGCACCGGAGGATTCCTATCAACGTGACAACATCTTCCATACTCGATGCATGGTAAGCGGGAAGGTGTGTGGCCTGATCATTGATGGGGGCTCATGTACCAATGTTGCGAGCTCCTACATGGTCAAGAAACTCTCTTTTACGACCACACCCCATCCAAAACCTTATAGACTTAAGTGGTTCAATAATAAATCAATGATTAATGTATCTGAACAAGTTTCAGTTACATTTAATGTGGGGCCATATATGGACCAAGTCTTATGTGATGTAGTGTCGATGCAAGCCAGCCACCTTTTGTTGGGTAGGCCTTGGCAATTTGACAAGAAAACATCCCACTGTGGCCACACGAATCAATATCACTTCATTCACGCTAATAAATGAATGTGCTTTAAGCTGTTAACAACTTCACAAGTTAATGAGTTGCAAACAAACATGACTAAGGATCCGGACACTAAAACGAACCTTTTGATTAATGTTGGGGATGTTAGGAGATCACTTAGTGACTCCTCTTGTCATGTTTTGCTGATGGTCTTTAAAGAATTGTTTTCTATTGCTAGAGAAAATGCACCCATTCCGGAAGCCATCAAGGAGCTCATAAGCTGATATCAAGACGTCTTTCCCGAAGATTAACCTCACGGCTTACCTCCTATCCGAGGGATCAAGAACAAGATTGACCTCATCCCGGGAGCCCAACTCCCAAACCAAGCCGCCTATAGAGTCAATCCAACCGAG
The DNA here is from genome assembly GCA_023374145.1 of Lepidium sativum. NCBI lineage: Eukaryota > Viridiplantae > Streptophyta > Magnoliopsida > Brassicales > Brassicaceae > Lepidium > Lepidium sativum. Next base: position 22,632 of record JAKUCM010004003.1, read on the forward strand.
GCCAAGGAGTTGGAAAGACAAGTTGGAAACCTCATGAAGCAAGGCTATGTGCGTGAAAACCTCAGCCCTTGAGTCGTACCAGTTCTCTTAGTACCCAAGAAATATGGATCATGGCGTATGTGTGTGGATTGCCGAGCCGTCAATAACATTACCGTGAAGTATATGCATCTTATTCCGAGGCTGGACGATATGCTAGATGAACTTGATGGGGCAAGTATATTCACAAAAATTGACCTCAAGAGCGGCTATCACCAAGTGAGAATGAAAGAAGGTGATGAGTGGAAGACAACCTTCAAAACCAAGCAAGGCCTCTATGAGTGGCTCATCATGTCGTTCGGTCTATCCAACGCCCCATCCACCTTCATGCGCTTAATGAACCACGTACTCCGACCCTTTATCAATAAGTTTGTTGTGGTTTATTTTGATGATATTCTTATATATAGTCGTGACCTTGAAAAAAAGCTTTATACTAACTTCAAGAAGTGTGTCTTTGGTACTAATGAACTTGTGTTCCTAGGATTTTTTGTGAGTGCGCAAGGTTTACGAGTGGATCAAGAAAAGATAATAGCTATTGAGGAGTGGCCCACACCAACAACCGTGAGCCAAGTGAGGAGCTTCCACGGCATGGCCAGTTTTTACTGACAGTTTGTCAAATACATTAGTACCATGGCCGCGCCTCTTACATCCATCACCAAGAAGAGCGAGGAGTTCACATGGGGACCAGCCCAAGAAACTTCATTCCGGGAACTCAAGAGGAGACTGACCCGAGCCCCACTCCTCGTCTTACCTAACTCCGAGAAAACCTTCGAAGTGGAGTGCAATGCATCCGGCATCAGGATTGGAGCGGTCTTGACCCAAGGAGGTAAACCCGTGGCCTACTTTAGTGAAAAATTGCATGGCCCTACCCTGAACTATCCGACCTATGACAAGGAGCTTTATGCCTTGGTTCGGGCCATGGAGACTTGGCAACATTACCTTCTACCTAGGGAGTTTGTGATTCATATGGACCATGATACCTTAAAGCATCTCCGCAGCCAAACCAATCTCAAGAAGCGGTACACCAAATTGCTAGAGTTCATTGAGGCATTTCCTAATGTCATCAAATACAAGAAGGGCAAAGAGAACATAGTGGCCGACACTCTATAAAGGAGGCATGCTTTGATCACCACAATGGAAGCAAGAGTTCGGGGCTTTGAAGGAATCAAGGGGACCTACGAAACAGACCCGGAGTTCGGATCAAGCTCTAGGGACCACGGAAAGGGAGTATACTCTCAATTTTATCTTGTTGATGGATTTCTTTTCCGTGAAGGCAGGTTGTGTATACCCGCTGGCTCAATCCGAACACTCTTATTACAAGAAGCCCATGGAGGCGGCTTAACCGGTCATTTCGGAGTCACCAAGATTCTAGAAGTCCTTAATGAACATTTCTACTGGCCCAAGATGAAGCGTATAGTACAAAAATTCGTGGGACGCTGTATCACTTGCCGAACCGCCAAATCCACACCGCCGCACCACGGGTTATATAAGCCTTTACCGATTCCGAATGGACCTTGGGTTGATTTATCAATGAATTTTGTGCTTTGATTGCCTAATTGTTATCACAAGGATGCTATTTTTGTGGTTTTTGACAGGTTCTCAAAAATGGCACACTTCATACCATGTAACAAGCTTACGGATGCCACGGCCCTAGCCAACCTCTTTTTTCGAGAAGTGGTGAGGTTCCACGGACTGCCCCGCAGCATACTGTTGGACCGCGACCCGAAGTTTCTCGGGCACTTTTGGCGGACCCTATGGAAGAAGATGGGGACTAAGCTGTTGTACTCGACCGCGTGCCACCCACAGACCGATGGCCAGACGGAGGTCGTGAACTGGACCATTGGAGCCCTGATCCGAACAACCGTCGCGAGCAACCAAGGGACTTGGCTCGAGTTACTCCCACTTATGGAGTTTGCATACAATCAGTCGTTTCACTTTGCTACCAAGAAATCTTCCTTTGAAGTGGCATATGGTTTCAGACCCCTAATGCCTATGGACCTATTACCTATACCATCAAACGAAATAGAATGCCAAGACGAAAACATGAAACACGAGCTGATCAAAACATTACATGCCGAAGTCCAAGAAAATTTGGAAAGGTGAACCGAACAGTACGTCCACAAAGAAACCAAGCACCGCAAGGCGATTATCTTTAAACCCGGCGATTGGGTTTGGTTACACTTAAGGCCGGAACGTTTTCCCCAGCATCGAAAAGACAAGCTCAGCCCGAGGGGAGATGGACCTTTTCAAGTCATCGAGAGGATCAACGACAACGCCTACCGCCTCGAACTCCCTGGTACGTATCGGACCTCAACCTCTTTCAATGTGGCTGACTTAGTGCCTTTTGAAGTAGGAGATGACTACGTAGTTCTGAGGTCAGAACCTTCTCAAGAGGGAGGGTATGATGAGTCCCGACCTATCGGGACGCATGCGGACCATGACACAGTGGAGGGACCAAGTTGCAGAACACGAAACACGACCCAAGTACCGATCATCGGTCCAGGAATCACGACTAGATCCAAGACGGCTGCCCGGAACATACAGACCAAGTGCAATAAGTACGCTGCCGAGTTCCTAGAGTCGTATGACCGGTGGTCGTACAACCAATCCGATCGCGATCCAAAGGAGGTTATCCGAACGGTCTTCACCATCACTAGGTGAAGACCCTAAGCCGTTAAGGAAGCTATGTACTCTTTTTCCTCACCTTGGTTTTGTCCTAAGTGGTTTCCCAAGGGAGGATTTAATGAGGTCAAGGCACTTAGCGCATGGCCGCGCACCCCCGAGTGACATGGCCATCTCTCTCCCTTTTCAGTTTTATAGCCGTTAGTATTGTACGAAACCTTATCCTTTTAGCCGCGTTTTGGCTCTTTTACCCACGTGCTTAGGATTTTTAACTTTGCCTATAAAAGGGCCCCTTATGCGGTTGTAAAGAGGTTAGCCTCATTTAGATAAAAATCAAGTTGTTTTCTTCTCTTTGCGTGAGACTCGCTTAGAAACCTTTAGCCGACGTCGAATCGGGCTCATGGCGGCTAAGCCAGACCGTATCGTGAGTAGAGACATCACTCACGTGTCGTCTACCGAGCTTTCGCAACAACCCATTCGGAGGTTTTAGTTTGCGACTTAACCGAGCTTCCTTCGATATCGTTCTGTTCTTCGCAACTTTCCCGATCATCCGTACTCATTCCGACATCATGTTCATCCGCCAAACTCCTCCCTGACTGTGTGACAAATCACAAAGGCTACTTTATGATCAGTGTGTGCTTGCTTCAAGACTCGCTGAGGTACTTTGTGAATTCCATTATTGACTAACATGCTATTACAGGTCAATTGCAGCTCCCGTCTTAGTTCTTATTGGTTTCGTAGTTTCATTTGTCTTCTTTAGTATAAAAGTCAAGTCTGTTCTATTTTACTTTGGCCAGAAACTAGGAATTAGAATAGAAAGAGTCGGTTTAGCAGAGAGCCAGGCTCTGCGAATCTCCTGTGCAACATTGTATCTTTACAATTGTGAAACGCGAAACCCAGTTCTGTCTGGTTAATACATCTCCGACGAGTCCAAGCTGAGACCCGGCGAGTTCAGTTCACAACATAAGGCTTTCATGTTCTTCAATTTTCAGACTTCTTCGCTTGAGTTCTCGCCTCTTGTTTGTGATTCATCGGACAATAAAATGGTGACCATAATACAACTTTTTCCAAGGTTTTAAGGGATATAATCTCATTTACTACACGGCCAGCCATAAATTTGAAGGCCTTTGTAGGCTTTGGTTTATTCTTTAGGACACTCATATGTTCTTTCCATTTGTAAATAAAGTTTTGTTGATAATAAACTTTATATTTTCAACAAAACCAAAAAGTTTGGTGACATTAGAAGTTTCACATCAGATTTTTCCGAATACTAGTATTGTGAAAAAACCTATAATATTTATGTTTAACTTATTTTAAATTTTATAATTTTAAAAATATTTTAAACTGTTTTTAGTTTTGTAACTTATCTTAGATTTTGTAGTTTTTCAAGTTCTTTAATTTATCTTAAAATTTAAAACTTGACCTAAATGTTGTAATATATAAAAATATTATTGAAATTTGTATTAAAGTTTGTTGATATAATTTCTTTTGTATAATATTTATTTTTGATGTTATATAATATTACATTCTTTGATTATATATTAGTGTACTTGTTTTATCTAAAACAAAATTTAGTACCATAACTAATGTTACATAAAAAACAAAATTAAATTATAAATATTAAATAAATTTGAGATTTTAAAGTGTTGTTGGATTTTAATCTCAAAGTTTGAAATTTTGTTAGAGATACCTTTTTTTTCTTTTGTCGAAAAAAAAAAAAAAAAAAAAAAGAAGAAGGTATTTCTAACAAAATTTCAAACTTTGAGATTAAAATCCAACAACACTTTAGAGATACCTTAGCAAAAGAAATAAAACTACGAATTCTAGTCACTTTGTTAAAGGGTCGACCCAGTATAAATTCATACCTAAAGCAAAAATTAAATTTGGTACCCATATACTAAAATTTGTTTTAGATCATCACAAAACAATACATTTTTAGCATCAAACATAGCAGTTTGCAAACATGAAAGCGATACATAACCACTGCACCATCTGACAGAGGTATTGGCTTCCCGATGTCTTTGTCCTTCATGAGTCTAAGATTCATAAGCTTAACCAAACAAATCATTACCCGTATTCTATTATCCAATTTTTAATATTTCTTATTTAGTTGATAATTTAAAATGAGATTTAAGTCTCCTTATTTGTAGGAAACAATAGTCTCCAATTTCCCATTCCTGTTTTGTAAGAGTTATGCCTCCACTTTGCTTCTCCATGGTGCTTTTGTACTTTCCTATATAATCAATGAAAAAACAAAAGATAAGTGAGTCGAAACACAAATAGCTCTTAGCCTAGTGGCAGACGGTAAGTCCACTTAAGACAGTTCATTTGCACAACCAGGGATCGAATCTCCCGTCTACATCATTTAGGAATTTGGCTATTGGGACGGCCTGTTGTGGCCCAATATAATTTGCTATTGACAACAAAAAAAAATGAATCAAAAGTACCAGAAAATTCAAGTGCAAGGAAGGCTTCTGTTCCACATCCAGAAAATGAATCCCCCGTCCAGATCTTTCCACCAGTGATTTTTCTGGACCGGTTTCTTCCCCTTGTTCCTTCGTGGCCGTATTCAATATCTGCCCTTTTAGCCTTTGCAAGCGGGTCTCTTCTTATTCAAGTGCAAGGAAGGCTTCTGTTTTGGCCTCTTTGGTGTCATAGTAGGGTCATGGGTTCTATATTAGTCTTAGCGAGATATCTTTTTGAAGTCTGATTTTATTAGTCTTTGGTTTTGGCTTTAGATTTGTCTGGTTTAGATTTTTGAATTGTTTCTGGTGTTGTTTCTCCTGGTCTTTAACCTATCGATCTCCATCCATCTATTCTGGTGGCTGGTGAAGAGGTTAGGCAACCTTGTTTGGTTTCCTCCTATCAGAAATCAAGATTAGATCTAGATCGTGGTCTGCACAGTTTGACTTTCTTTATCCGAGTATCAGTCTTTTTATTTCCAATATCAGATTTGTTGGTGGTTCATCTCCTCTCTTTCGAGGTCTCAACAATCTGAAGAAAAGTCAATTCTTCCCTTTAGAAGTCTACTAAATTTTAAGTGAGGACAAAGAGGATTCATTTTATCCATTCTTGGAGATCTACCCACATTCAGTTTTAGAATCCATTTTTAGATAATCTTTAGTTGTAGTTTTCCTTGTTTGGACTTTTGTTATCCGTTGGATGTTACATTTTGGAAACTTTTTCATCTCTCTCCCGATCCTGTTGTAATCCTTTACTCCTAGTCAAAGGTTTGGTTTCGAAAGTCAATGAATACCAAAATCTACAAAATATTTATACATGATTGGAAAAAAATTTCCAAATTTTAATTTTCTAAAAGAAGAACAAAACAATTATTGAAATAATGAAATATTAATAGACACAATATATATGTATAGTTAACCAATAATTTCTTTTTATTGGTAAAGAATTAACCAAGAAAGTTGGTGACGATCGACAAAGGAACAAAACAAAGCTCTTTCTTCGTCAAATCTACCGATAGTCCACCTTGGTTTCGCACTCCATTTGCTCTTTTCTCCTATTGGAATTTTTCGTATTGCAAATTATAATTAAAAATAAAAAATAATTTGTATATCATACGATTGATCAAATCTAACGTTAAATTATAGTCAACGGGATTGGGTGTTTCTTACATTAATTGTGGTATCACAAACGATGCAGACCCCATCACAACAAGAAAACTTGGAGATTGTGATGGAAGATTGCCTTGCAAGGGCGGCGCAAACAGAGAATTAAGACGACTCTGCGATGACACACTTTATGTCGCAATTTTCTAGTCGCAAGCCCGTATTCCTCGCAGAGACGTCGCAAGGCTTGCGACGCCCGAAAGACATCGCAAAGCTATTGCGAGTTAAGATGTCGCAAAGGAGAACCAAAACTTGCAACGCTATTGCGAGTCCGGTTCTTACGACAGCTCTGCGAGTCATTTATTTACGACGTCTTTGCGAGGCATGACCTTGCGGCGGCTGTGCAACGCCCATGTCTACGAGGCCACGCCCGCGATGTCTCTGCGAGGCCCAACCTGCGACGTCCCTGCGACAGGTTTGTAAATAAACTTTTAAAAAAAGTTAATAAATTATTTAACTTATTTAAATTATTTTAAAAAATTAAAAAAAATCAATCAAATAAAAATAAAATTATCCTACAAATGTTGTACAACAATTTAAAAGTTTTCAGATCGGTCCAAATTCTCTAACCCGGAGTCCTCGCCCTCAGCATCGATCTCTGCAAAAGCATTAGCCAACTCTAGATCCTTTTTGGCTAAAATAGACCACAAGCTATCATATGTCATGATTTTCTTCTTCGTTTTGGCCAGCTAGCCGTTAGTCCGGTCAAATTCTTGTGTCTGACGGGTCTACTATCTCTCTAAGATCGTTAGAAGTGTCATATGTTTGAGAGAATCCTTGAGGTGAAATGCACTGATCGATCTTCGATATGAGTGAACATGTTCCAAATAACCTCCCCTTCTTACAGGGAGCAATCTAGTAAAAAAAAATCACAAGTTAGAGTAAATAATGTAAAAATAATTTAAAACAATTTTACATCGGCATATAGTTTGTCTTTCTGAGCAGAAGATAATCCCCCAGAAGCAGAACTCTAATCACCGCAAGATTGCGTTAATTCTTGCATCTTTGCAGTGACGTCGTTTTAGATCTTCTCGGATTTTTTGTTCACGAAAACTCCATCCTTGTTCCGCTTGGTGACTTATAGAGTGCTAAGGATATCAAGGTGAGTATCCCCTAATTCCTCCTGCTGAAAGTATTAAAAAAATGTTATAGTATATTAAAATGTAATATGAATAATTTGAAAATGATCTTAAAAATCTAACTAGAATACTTACTAGTTTGCAGGCTCGGGCTTTAAACGAAGTTCTACCCGACCAATGCTTGTGCGGAACGCTGCCATCAGGATTCGCCAATCGAGCCGCGTGACAACTACCGCTCTTGTTTTGTAACTTCGGATCCTCCTAGTATCGAATAAGGCCTTCCCAGTCTGAATCCTTGAACCATTGGGGCATTGCCTTGTTGCCCTTCTTCTTCCATTTGCCCTTCAACCAACCGATTTGATCGTTCATCCGTATCCGCAAGACAGCTTCAAACTCTTTGCAGATTAGCATTGTAATGGAAACCTCCCAATGGAAACGTTGCTAAAAAGAAAAAGACTACGTTACAATATTCAAGTAAACATAAAAAATATTATAATAATATATAATAAATGAAGGAAAACAATATACTACAAATGTCCGGAACCAGTGGGGTCTGGGGAAAATTAGCATGCGGCTCCTGGAAATCACGTTCAAAGATTTCCCGCATTGTTGTTGGTAAAATCTCGTCGTCATCAAACCTACAAAATTTAAATCAAACATAGTCAATGAAAATCAATATTAATTAATTTATAAAGTAAATAAACTTATAATTCTAGAAAATACCACAAAGTTCCTAGTGGACGGTTTGGATGATGATTCGGAAGATATTTGTGGACGAGATCAGATAGAATATGCTCTATTGTCATCCTCGAAGCAGCATCAGGTGTCAGGACTGTGACACGCCTGTATGTGCATGTGCAGTATCCGCTACACGGGATAACCCTAGTAAAGAGGAGAAACTAGCCCTAGGATTCGGTGGAACATATCTCAAACCAGATCCAGGAGTGGTCGGTGTGATTTCCTCAATATCAGAAAGATATCGAATGTAAGGATTATGAGAACCTGACATATGAAACAATAAAAATGGAAATAGTAATACGAAATTCAAATTAAGTCGAATAAACTAAAACAACTTTTTACAAATCCAAAAAAGAATTGTGTAATAAAAAATTTCATTAAACTACTAAATCCATATATTATGTTTTATAATTACAAAAATTGTGTAATAAATCTGATAAACATTTATTCTATCGAAAAATAATGTTATAAATCCAAAAAATATTCATTATATCCAAAAATCATTTAAGAAATCCAAGAAAATGTTTTAAAAATCCAAAAATAGTACAATAAATCCAAAAAACGTTTAGAAAAGCCGAAACATTTAGTAAATATTAAAAACATTTAGAAAATCATAAATCAAAAATCGAAATTATAGATCTAAAATCAAAAATCAAAAATCTTAAATTGAAAATCTTAGATCTAAAATCTAAAATCCTAGATCAAAAATGAAAAATCCTAGCGAGTTGAGATAGGGCAAAAATGGACTTACACTGGGAGGATGATTTCGCCGGAGGTGGAGAGAAAAAACCGAGAAGATTTCACCGGCGGTGGAGAGACAAATCACAGAAAAATTTGCGAAGGAAGAAGAAGAGAAGAAAGGGAAATGGCGTTGCTATTAATTTTATAAGGCCATAGCAGGGACATCCACACCCCGGTCGTCGCAGGGGACTCGCAAAGGCAATATTTTTTAAAAAAAGAGGTTCGACATTCTAAGTGTTTCGATCGTAATCTTACGATTCTCATACATCAATCTTATTACCATTTTTCTTGTATCTGACATAATCAAAAGTTTTGCAACGCATCGGAATACCTTTGGGTTTTTAGAGACTTGCCGTGCTACCTTCGGTTTGTCAGAAACTTGTCGTATTATGTTCGGGTTTGTCAGAGACATGACAGTGATTTGTCAAAATACTTTCGGGTTTGTCAGTGACTTGTCGTAATATGTTCGAGTTTGTTATAAACTTCACACCATTTTTCGGAACACCGTACGGTTTGTCAGAGACTTCTCGTATTAGGTTTGGGTTTGTCAGAGACTTGACACCCATTTGTCAGAATACCTTCGGGTTTGTCTGAGACTTGTTGTAATATGTTCTGGTTTGTTATAGACTTGAAACCGTTTGTCGGAACACCTTACGATTTATCAAAGACTTGTCATATAATGTTAGGGTTTGTCAAGACTTGACACCAATTTGTCAGAATACGTGCCGGTTTGTCAGAGACTTGTCGTAATATGTTCGGGTTTGTTATAGATTTGACACCGTTTGTCGCAACACCTTACGATTTGTCAGAGACTTGTCGTATTAGGTTGTGGTAATTTTTTTATAAAAAAAAAACAGTCGCGAGGCCCCTGCAACGTCTGAGCCACAGACATCGCATCGGCCTCGCGACACTTTTTTTTTAAAAAAAAATATCCGAGATACTAAGTGTAACGATGGAATATTTGTTTTCTCATACGGTAATTTTATTACCATTTTGTCAAGTATATGACAAACTCGAAGGCTTTGCGACAAATCAGAATACCTACGGGTTTGTGAGAGACTTATGGTAATAGGTTCGGGTTGGTCAATTGTTTCAAAGGACATAAAATTGCATATAGTCAAATCGAATACCTTCGAGTTTCTCAGAGACTTGACAAACCCGTGTAAGATTATTGTATGAGTATGTAATAGTCATAAGGTGTTTATGTCGGAACAAGTCATGGATTTCGGTGGTTTTTGATTTTTTGCAAAAAAAAAAAGGTTTTGCGAGTCTCTTGCGACGTAAGAGGCTCATATGTTGCAAGAGTGTCGCAAGTTTGCGAGTCTCCTGCTACGGAATTGCGATGTCGCAAATGTCAATCACAAGAAGAACGCAAAGATGTCGCAAACATGCAATAGAAAGACTGTCTCGCAAGAACGTCGCATGTTTGTAATGCCATTGCGACATATTTCTAGGTATCGCAAGAGCGTCGCAATAGAATCGCAATTACCCCGCAAACTTGCGACGTTGTTTCCATGTTGCAAAAGCAATTTTACGATAAATTTCTGTCGCAAATGATCTATTTTCTTGTAGTGCATGACTCGTATTGTTCTCCAGTAGGCTTATCATGGTACACACCTATAAAAATCCAATAAAAATTAAGAATGTCTCTCTCTCAAACAACAACAA
>JAKUCM010004004.1:0-97393 GCA_023374145.1 Lepidium sativum
TCAAGGATAAGTATCCCATTCCTCTTTTGGAAGATTTGATTGATGAGTTGGGTGGTGCTGTATATTTCTCCAAATTGGATTTACGTGCAGGATTTCATCAAATACGCATGAACCCTGTAGATATATATAAAACAACTTTCAAAACTCATGCATGTCGTTTCGAATACCTAGCCATGCCCTTTGGTCTTACAAATTCACCTTGTACATTTCAGGGATTGATGAACCATATATTTCAAGATGTGCTTCGTCGGTTTGTGTTGGTATTCTTCGAAGATATTCTCATATATAATGCTGATTGGGAATTTCATCTACACTATGTGACAGTGGTTTTATCATTACTACGAACAAATCAATTGTCCATCAAGCCCTCTAAGTGTACAATTGGAGCCATTACTATTGAGTACTTTGGTCATTTTATATCCGCATCGGGTGTTTATACATATCCTAGTAAGGTACCTGCAGTCAAACAATTGCCTACTCCTATGTCTCAAAAACAATTACGCAGCTTTCTGGGATTGGCAAACTATTACTGTCGCTTCATTCAGGGTTATAGTGTTATAGCCAAAGTATTATCTTATCTGTTAAAAAAGAATGGTTTCTCTTGGGGTCTTGAGGCAGCTACATCTTTTGAGAGCCTCAAGAAAGCTTTGACTTCAGCTCTTGTCCTTGCTTTGCCAGATTTCCAGAAACCTTTTACAGTCGAGACTGATGCATCTAACAGTGGTATTGGGGCAATACTCATGCAAGAAACTGCCCAATTAGTTTCATTAGTAGAGCTTTGGGTCCTCGTAATTAAATATTTTCCATTTACGAGAAAGAACTACTCGCCGTGGTCCATGCTGTACAAACATGGAACGCATATCTCGCTCACACCCCATTCATTATAAAGACAGACAAGAAAAGCTTGAAATTCCTAACAGACCAGAAGATCCATACCCCTTTTCAACACATATGGTTGTCTAAACTGATGGGATGTACTTATGAAATTCAATATAAGCAAGGTAAAGAGAATTATGCGGCAGATGCATTGTCGAGAGTTTCGGATGCTCAATTGTTACATATATCATTAGCTCAGGAACATCATGACTAGCTCAGGAATATTTTTTAATCAAAATATTTTCAAAAAATAGCATTAAAAATCAGAACTTATTAAAATATTTTATATTTTAGTTTTGTTTTGTTATATTGATTATAAATTGATTAGTTTATTTGAATTTGTAATTATAATTTTAAATATATGTGTAACTATATATAGATATTTATGTAAATATATTTTATATTTCAGGTATTTCGGGTATTCGTTCGGGTTTCAGGTTTTATCCGATCGGGTTCGGGTACCCGTACTTTCATAATATAAAATCAGTTTAGGTATTTTATAGATTTCAGTTTGGTTTGGGTTCATGTATTTTAGATCGGGGTTGGGTTTTGGATATTATGCTGATTCCTAATCACGACTTTTATGACTTAATCAAGCTTTTATGGGAAACGGACCCTCACATTAAGGGCATCATTACAGATTTAGGAACATTTGCTGTTTCTCATCCACACTATTCTTTCCATGATGGTGAATTACTCATAAAAGGTAAATTGGTCGTGGGAAATAACAAAGAAGTAAAGCTGAAAATACTGCATTGATTGCATGATTCTGCTATTGGCGGTCATTCAGGTTTCGACAACACTACACATCGAATTAAGGGATTGTTTTATTGGTCAAAGATGCGAAAGGAAATCCAGAATTATGTCAGGAATTGTCCAATTTGCCAGCATCATAAATATGATAGAGCAGCAAAACCAGGCTTATTACAAGTTCTCCTAATTCACGAGGGAGCATGGGCAACGTTCAACAATTTATCACCCACAGACGGATGGCAAAACCGAGGTAACTAATAGAACTCTGGAAACTTATCTCCGATGTATGACAGCAGACTCTCCTTCCTCATGATCCATATGGCTCCCTTTAGCAGAATGGTGATACAATATAACATATCACTCTGCAACTCACACCACTCCGTTCGAAGCAGTGTTTGGCTACCCTCCACTTACACATCTTCCTTACTTACCCGATGAGAGTACTGATGAGGGCATCAAGCCGGATGAACTCGGCATGCCAATGACTTGAGCTAGAACACGCAAACTGAGAGAACAACTAGGAGAATCTGTAGTTAACATCTTGAACAAGGAAGATATTGCATCCTTCCCGGAACACTCCAAGATCGACATCAGGACTTCTTCGAGGAGCGCATGAAAGATCGAGAACGCAAGTCAAGACCAAGCAGCACCACCAGAAGAGATCCAAGAAATTCAAGACCCTTTAGAAGCTGACCAAGAGGACCAAGAATCGACAAGACCCGAGCTGGAAGAAACCGACAAGACTTGGCCTTTTATCGCGCCCTAAGAGGATTATTTTGTGTTTACGACAAATGTTTTTGCAGGAACACCAAACCCAAACAACTCCAGCACCTTAAAATAAAGAGTCTTAAGGCCCATAGGCTTTTTAAGCCTTTTAGTTTCATTTAAAAAAAGTACCAAAACACTAAGTTAGAAATTTGCCATTTTTCTTGTAATTTGCCATTTTTCTTATTTCCTTTTTGTTAGTGGGGTGCGACCCATATTTTCCTTTTTTCTTTAAGTAAGTCGGCCTTAGGACCCCTATATAAGGTCCCCTTTCAGCCATGTAACAAATCACCCAACTTTGAAATCAATAAAGAACACAATTTCTCATAGAGAAATCCTTAGTCCTTAGCAAGCTTAGTCGTTTGTCTAAGACTTAGAACATACTGCAAGATCTTGAGCGGTTTCCCCTTGATCTAGAGTGTGCATGAGTGTATCAAAAAGCCCATCATACTTCTTGTGGATCGCTCCTCAAACCACCCCTTCTGCGTCCCCTGCCTTTTCTTACCAAGGAAATACATCTGGTTCCCTTGGATAGAATCCGCTTCTATCAACCTTAGAGAAGCATCTCGAAGCTCGTATCATTTTGGTATCAGAGCCAAAGATTTCCCGAAAGGTTGTATCTATCTTTACTTTTTGCTTTATATAATTTTAAAACCGTCATCACTTTCTCATAGGTTGTTAGATTCGTTTCTCAAGTAAAATAACCATTGTTTGCTTCAAATCGAATCTATATTTTGCTTGTGACGGCTAGGATTCTTAGTTCTCAATCTAAAAAGACAAAAAAAGAATTGTACTTTAAGATTATTTTGCCTTTTTTTAGTATTTTCCATTTTTACAATTTCCATTTTTTTTACAAAAAAGAAAGAAAGGATAATTACCTGTTTCTTGTTTTGAAACATGGAAACCCCAGCTGAGGTCCCCACCCTAGCTGAAACGTTGGCCCAACTTCAAGCCCAGCTTCAATCCATCAATACTCGAATAGACCGCTTGGAGCCGCGACCCACCAACACGCAAGTGTCCCTACCCTCCCGGGACGATGACTCGGACGCTTACCGAGAGGGAGACTTTGATCCGGATCTCGATTACCCTCCACCTAGGCGTCGTATAACACGAGGAAGAGACCTCCGTAACCGCGGACGTGAGCGGGACAATCCGGTGCACACCAACATCGACCCCAAGCTTACCGCGCCCACCTTCGCCGGTAAGGTCGACCCGGAAGCATACCTCGATTGGGAGAAAAGAATGGAGTACATCTTTGAGTGCTACCATTATGCGGATCATAAAAGAGTGAGCTTGCTGCTGCTCAACTCAAGGACAACACCTTGTCTTGGTAGTATCGCGACATTGCCGAACGAAGACGTCACCACTATAACCAAGTCGTCACTTGGGGCGAGATGAAATTTAATCTAAGGAGAAGGTATGTGCCTCCATATTTCCATAGAGACTTACAGAAAATGTTTCGTAAGTTGGTACATGGAAATAGGTTCGTGGAAGACTACTTTGAAGAATTCGAAAACCTGAAGAACCGGCTAGAAACCGAAGAACCCGAAGAACCCGAGGAGGCCCTTATGGCTCAATTTTTATATGGTCTGCTGATAACACGAATTTTAACCCTATATCCTACTGCAAGTGCACAACAAATGAAATAGTATTTAGGGATCAAATCCACGAAGACCAATTATCACACTAACGATTGAATTATTTAACTAGAGCTAAGTCGATGGATATTATGATTGGAATCGATTGTAACAACTTTAATGTAAAAAATATCCAAAAAACATCAAGCTCATGGAATTCATAAGGAAATCAAGGTTAGGATGAGGAATCTATGCAGGCAAGTTCAGTTCCGTTATCGACTCGGAAATAACAATTGACTAACCTACTCTCGTAGGGATAATCACTATGCTTAGATCCTAGAAATCCTAACTCTCGTTGGTTCTAGATTTCTAACCATGCAGTATTAACAGTTCTTAAGTGTGCACAACCCAACCTAGCATCAACTCTCGTTGGTAGGGAATGAGTTGCTTACCTAGAAAGGTTATGATTCCTATTAAACTTCTGGGATAAAAAATAACCTAAGATCATAGATTAGTTAGCTACTATAATCTAAGCATTAACCATGTTTCTAGGCAGAGATTTCATATTTAAAACCTATTTGTTCCTTACCCTTATGTCCATTAAGATCTTTTGAATACCCTAAACTTGACTATGAACTACTCAGACATGAAAATAAAGAACAAGCAAGCAATTGTAAAGAAATTCATTGAACACTCAAAATGGATAGAATAGAGGGTTAGGAATTCTTCTCTAATGGTGTAGAGATCTGAAATCTTCTCTAGGTTACAACAAAAGTCTGTAATTTTTTTAATCTCAAAAACTCTCCCTAAAAACGTGTTTTTGACCTAATATATAAAGTAAACCGAACTGGTACAAAAATAAGGAAATCTGGTTTTCGCTTCGCAAAGTCATTGATCGATCGATCCTTCAACTGCTCGATCGATCAATGTTTCTTCATTCGATCGTGAAACTTCCAAATCGTGCAAATGATCGTGCGTAACTTCTTCCTAAATAGCTCGATTGATCTCTGAGTGCTCGGTCGTGCAGTGGATCGTGCACACGATATAAATGGATGGAGGTCTATCATGTCAGGCATGAGAAGTCGATCAATGGATCGAGCGTAGTTTTCTCTTTTAAAGTTGTGATCCATCGATCTTGGTGTTGATCGATCGATCCTTTATCTCGTAGTGGAAAAATCCAAAGTTAAGCTCCAATCTTGCTCATCATGTGGAATCCAAAGTATCCATTCGTTTTGTACTTGAAAGGACTCTAAAAACACAACAAAGACTAAAGAAAACATATGAATTAGTAAGCTATAAGTCGGTATAAATGAGGTATATCAATTCCCCCAGACTTGGTTTTTTGCTTGTCCTAAAGCAAATACACCTGGATTTAAAAGAAAGATACAAAATCAAGAACTCATTCTTCATAGGAATTTAACACCTCAGAACCTAAGCAAAGAATACTCGATTCATTCGACGAGAGAGATACCACCTTATACTTCCCCCAGACTTAACAACTAGTCCATCCTAACTCCAAAATCAGACCCAAAAGTTCTAGATTACGATACCAACCTCTTATAAGTTTAAGTGCGGTCTTATCCAGAGAATATCAATCAAAAGACACATGGACTCATTCTCAATACTAAGTACCATCCATACTGTGGTTCCTTTCCTCTTATTCCTTTATTTTCAAACCAATTTCTCCCTACTTTTCGAGGGTATCATTGTATTTTTTTTAACGATAGTTTTTCCTCTTGCAATTTCAAAGGTGTATAATACGAGTAGCTTCATTGGAGTTTCTCTCAGTAAGCAATTTAGTAAGGTAAAAAGGATTACATCATTGGATGTATCCTCAGAACCGTCCAGTTCACCTTAAAAACAAGCAACGTCATTGAGAAACTTTTACCCTAGGCTTACTTCGATTGTTGAAACTTAAAATGCACGAAACTTTGAGAAAAAGAAACCAAAATTTGGGAAAGGTTCTCAAAACTAAGACTAATAATCTGATCTAATGTATACCAACTCTCTAGACAAGAAATTTAAATCAGGTTAAGGTTGAAGTTAATACCAGATTTTTGAAACAATCGAGAGGAAGTGGTGAAAAAATAAATAGCTGATGAATCTCTGAGTTTTCTAATAGTCAACAATGCTCATCAAAAATCAGACAAAAGGTAGCTTTAACCCTTATGAAATGTACCGACCCTAAGAAATCATAGTTCCTACACCAACAAAAGCTTATCTAAAACAATGTTCGACTCAAAAACAAAAAAGAAGAAAGAAACTTCATTAGCAAACAAACGGTTCCCCCGAGACTTACTTCACACCGTCCCAGTGTGAATATTAGTGAGAGGAAGAATGAAAGTAATCAAAAGAAGTAATTAAAAATTGCTTTGGGATTTAGAAAACGTACCTGGAGGTATGGATCAATCAAGCAACCTTAGATCGATCGATCCATGGAGATCAAGGGATGGAACGAGCTAAAATCGGTTAATAGATCGTGCGCAAACAGATGATAGGTGATGATCGATTGGGCAGCATGTCACGGTTGATCGAAGGATCGTGTGCAAACACAACATGGTTGCAGATCGATTGAGCGGAAAGTTTTGGTCAATCGGCAGATCATGCGGTTTTTCTCATCCTCTGTTGCACGATCGATCTTTGTGTTGATCGATCGGGCAGTGCTGTCGTATCACATTTCCTGAAAACAAAAGATAAATTTGACTTAAAACCAACGAAAAATAAAGCAAAAACTAACCTATTGGTGGGTTGCCTCCCACTCAGCGCTTGTTTAAAGTCAATAACTTGACTAAGAGAGATGCTATGGGGGAGTTATATAAGTTAAAAAGATGAAATCTTCATTGACTTTGTCGGGAGCACCAAAATATGGTTTAAGGCGCTGTCCATTAACTACAAATTCTTCTCCCTTTTTGTTGAGCAGAACCACAACTCTATATGATCTTACTTCCTTGATCGTGAAAGGACCGGACCACCTTGATATAAGCTTACCAGGAAAGAGTTTGAAACGAGAGTTAAACAAAAGAACTTTATCATTAGGAGCAAAACTTCTGTGAAGGATACATTTATCATCTGCAGCCTTTGTTTGTTCTTTGTAAATTCTCGAGTTGTCATAAGCTGTGTCTGATCTCTTCAAGTTCATGTATCTGCAGTGACCGTCTTTCTGAGGCAGACTTGATGTCATAGTTGAGATGCTTGATAGCCCAATTAGCCTTGTATTCGAGCTTGACAGGAAGGTGACAGGATTTACCATACAACAGATGGAACAAAGTTTTTCCTAATGGTGTCTTGAAAGCGGTTCTGTAAACCCAAAGAGTATCATCAACCTTAGTCGACCAATCTTTCCTTGTTGCACAAACAATTTTCTGCAGAATGCTCTTGATCTCTCGATTAGAAACTTCAACCTGACCACTTATTTGAGGATGATATGGTGTAGCAACCTTGTGGTGAACTCCATACTTCTTCAGCAGATTGTTAAACGTTTGGTTAATGAACTGAGAACCATCATCACTAATAACACTCCTCAGAACACCTAACCTAGGAAATATGATATGCTTGAACATCTTCTTAACCACTTTGGCGTCATTTGTTGGACTACCTATTGCTTCAACCCACTTAGATACATAATATACAACAACAAGTATGTATTGGTTCCCAAAAGAGATAAGGAAAGGTCCCATGAAATCGATTCCCCAAACATCAAATACCTCAACCTCGAGAATGAAGTTCTATGGCATCTCATTTATTCTACTTATGTTACCTTGTCGCTGACAAGAGTCACATGATGAAACAAAGGAGTATGTGTCACGAAACATCGTAGGCCACCAGAAACCTAATTGAAGAACTTTTGCGAAAGTCTTGAAGGTAGCAAAGTGACGTGCATATGAAGAACCATGACAATGAAACAATATAACGGGAATCTCGTTTTCCGAAACACATCTTCTGAAAATGCCATTAGAGCATTGTTTGTATAAGTATGGAGCATCCCAATAGTATAGTCTGACATCCCTTAGTAATTTCTTCTTCCTGTAACCATGAAACTCAGGAGGATTAACATCTGCAGCGAGATAGTTGGCAAAAGCTGCAAACAATGGAGTGCATGGAACACGAGGAGGATTAGTAGGAAACTGACGAGCTTTAGAGGCAGATTGTATACAATAAACTTGGTCTTCCCGTAAGCTGTCATCAAGGGGAACATAATCGTTAATTCGTAGTCTCGAAAGGTGGTCTGCAACTCCATTATCTACGCCTCTTTTGTCTTTGATCTCAAGATCAAACTCTTGCAGCAACAACACCAAATGAAGCAGCCTAGGCTTAGCATCTTTCTTGGAAAAGAGATACTTAAGAGCAGCATGATCAGTGTGTACAATAACCTTAGAACCGACAAGATAAGATCTGAAATTCTCAAAGGCAAAAATGATAGCCAAAAATTCTTTTTCTGAGTTGCATACTTCCGTTGAGCATCATCAAGTGTCCGACTAGCATAGTAGATTACATGCAACTTCTTATCTATTCTCTGGCCCAAAACAGTTCCAACTGCATAGTCACTTGCATCACACATAATCTCAAAAGGTAATTCCCAATCTGGTGGCGAACTATTAGTGCACTAACTAAAGCTCCTTTCAAGGTCAGAAAAGCTTCCTCACACTCTTTGGTAAACTCAAACTTAACATCCTTGCATAGCAATTGAGTGAGTGGTCTGACTATCTTTGAGAAATCCTTAATAAATCTCCTGTAGAAACCGGCATGACCGAGAAAACTGCTGATCTCTTTGACCGTGATTGGCGATTTTAAGCTTGTCATTACTTCGATCTTTGCCTTGTCAACTTCGATTCCTTTTCCTGATATCTTGTGACCGAGTACAAACCCCTCTGTAACCATGAAATGACACTTCTCCCAATTGAGCACTAGATGCTTGTCTTGACAACATTGGAGAACCCTGCAAAGATTAGAAAGACAACCACATAAAGAAGAACCATACAGAGAAAAGTCATCCATAAGAACTTCCATAATATCCTTAATCATATCAGTGAAAATCGACATCATGCATCTTTGAAAAGTAGCTGGAGCATTACATAATCCAAATGGCATGTAAAAGTAGCTGGGACATGTAACAGTCGTATTTTTCTGATCGTCGGGATGAATGAGAATCTGAAAGAAACCTGAATAACTGTCTAAAACGAAATAGTAAGAATGGTTAGCCAATCTCTCAAGCATTTGATCCATGAAGGGCATAGGAAAGTGATCCTTCTTAGTAGAGAAATTTAAAGTTCTGAAATCAATACACATCCTATGACCTGTGACAGTTCTAGTAGGTATCAATTCATTATTCTCATTCTTGACTACAATATTACCTCCTTTCTTAGGTACAACATGGACATGACTAACCCAATTACTATCGGATATAGGATATATGATTCCTGCTTATAACAGTTTCATTATCTCTTTCTTGAAAACTTCTTTTAGATTCAGATTCAACCTCCTTTGGTTCTTTATAGAACTCTTAGACTCTTCAATCAAATGTATCATATGCATGCATAACTCAGGTGAAATACAAGGGATATCATATAATGAATGACATATAGCTCTACGATACTTTCGAAGTTCTCTAATAAGCATTTCCATTTCAGAACCATTCAACTTAGCATTAACAATTACATGATAAGTAGAATTATAACCGAGAAACTCATATCTTAGCCCTGCTGGGAGAGTATTAAGCTCGACTTAGGGAGCTTTTAACTCACTCCAAGGATCGGTAAGGCTGAAGTTATGTACGGTTTTAGAGGATCTAAAACTGCATAGGCTATCATCTCCTCAATCTGCTTACACGAGTCCATCATTCTAGCATAACTTGTTGATTCATCGTTTGCAAACCCAAATTCAGACTCTATCCTTGTAAGTGCCAGCTCAAG
Source organism: Lepidium sativum (assembly GCA_023374145.1). Taxonomy (NCBI): domain Eukaryota; kingdom Viridiplantae; phylum Streptophyta; class Magnoliopsida; order Brassicales; family Brassicaceae; genus Lepidium; species Lepidium sativum. The sequence goes on from JAKUCM010004004.1 coordinate 9,881, forward strand.
ATGATCCTCAACATATATATATATATATCTCTTCATTCATTTCTTCTTCAATTTCTTCAGAATTATAACCAGAAAAAGTCATGCCATTCAACATCGGTTTCTTCAGCATCTTGTCCATCTCAAATCTTATCTATATATCCCCTAGCTATAGATCGATTCTTCCATTCTTGACATAAATCATAGCACCTACGGTTCTGAGAAAAGGTCGACCTAATATGAGAGGATCCTTAGGTTCTTCATTTAGTTTCAACACTACAAAATCTGTTGGTACTAATGCATTCCCAACTTCGACATCAAGATCCTTGAGAATACCCACTGGAAATTTCACTGAACGGTCTGCAAAGATAAGAGAGATCTTTGTTTGCTTGAAGTTCGATCCCAAGTACTTCACTTCGTAGGGTCATTGATGGATCGATCCTTCAACTGCTCGATCGTGAAGCTTCCAAATCGTGCAAAGAATCGTGCGTAACTTCTTCTTAAATAGCTTGATCGATCTCTGAGTGCTCGGTCATGCAGTGGATCGTGCGCACGATATAGATGGATGGAGGTCGATCGTGTCAGGCATGAGAAGTCGATCAATGGATCGAGCGTAGTTTTATCTTTTAAAGTTGTGATCCTTTGATCTTGGTGTTGATCGATCGATTCTTAATCTCGGAGTGGAAAAATCCAAAGTTAAGCTCCAAAGTTAAGCATGTGGAATCCAAAGTATCATTGTGTTTTGTACCTGAAAGGACTCTAAAAACACAACAAAGACTAAAGAAAACATATGAATTCGTAAGCTATAAGTCGGTATAAACGAGGTATATCATCTGGAAGACCGCATCGCTAGGAAGGTAGAAAGACAGCCATATCACGAGTTAAGGGAGTTATTACACTTTGCCATACAAGCTGAACAACACATAAAGAGGAAGACGGCCGCGCCCAGCCATTCCAAGTACAACGCTCCCTAGAACGGTTCTGAGAAAAGGTCGAACTAAGATGAGAGGATCCTTAGGTTCTTCATCTAGTTTCAACACTACAAAATCTGTTGGTACTAATGCATTCCCAACTTCGACATCATGATCCTTGAGAATACCCACTGGAAATTTCACTGAACGGTCTGCAAAGATAAGAGAGATCTTTGTTTGCTTGAAGTTCGATCCCAAGTACTTCACTTCGCAGGGTCATTGATGGATCGATCCTTCAACTGCTCGATCGATCAATGTTTCTTCATTCGGTCGTGAAGCTTCCAAATCGTGCAAAGAATCGTGTGTAACTTCTTCTTAAATAGCTTGATCGATCTCTGAGTGCTCGGTCATGCAGTGGATCGTGCGCATGATATAGATGGATGGAGGTCGATCGTGTCAGGCATGAGAAGTCGATCAATGGATCGAGCGTAGTTTTATCTTTTAAAGTTGTGATCCTTTGATCTTGGTGTTGATCGATCGATTCTTAATCTCGGAGTGGAAAAATCCAAAGTTAAGCTCCAAAGTTAAGCATGTGGAATCCAAAGTATCATTGTGTTTTGTACCTGAAAGGACTCTAAAAACACAACAAAGACTAAAGAAAACATATGAATTCGTAAGCTATAAGTCGGTATAAACGAGGTATATCATCTGCAAGAGCGCATCGCTAGGAAGGTAGAAAGACAGCCATATCACGAGTTAAGGGAGTTATTACACTTTGCCATACAAGCTGAACAACACATAAAGAGGAAGACGGCCGCGCCCAGCCATTCCAAGTACAACGCTCCCTAGAACGGTTCTGAGAAAAGGTCGAACTAAGATGAGAGGATCCTTAGGTTCTTCATCTAGTTTCAACACTACAAAATCTGTTGGTACTAATGCATTCCCAACTTCGACATCATGATCCTTGAGAATACCCACTGGAAATTTCACTGAACGGTCTGCAAAGATAAGAGAGATCTTTGTTTGCTTGAAGTTCGATCCCAAGTACTTCACTTCGCAGGGTCATTGATGGATCGATCCTTCAACTGCTCGATCGATCAATGTTTCTTCATTCGGTCGTGAAGCTTCCAAATCGTGCAAAGAATCGTGTGTAACTTCTTCTTAAATAGCTTGATCGATCTCTGAGTGCTCGGTCATGCAGTGGATCGTGCGCATGATATAGATGGATGGAGGTCGATCGTGTCAGGCATGAGAAGTCGATCAATGGATCGAGCGTAGTTTTATCTTTTAAAGTTGTGATCCTTTGATCTTGGTGTTGATCGATCGATTCTTAATCTCGGAGTGGAAAAATCCAAAGTTAAGCTCCAAAGTTAAGCATGTGGAATCCAAAGTATCATTGTGTTTTGTACCTGAAAGGACTCTAAAAACACAACAAAGACTAAAGAAAACATATGAATTCGTAAGCTATAAGTCGGTATAAACGAGGTATATCATCTGGAAGACCGCATCACTAGGAAGGTAGAAAGACAACCATATCACGAGTTAAGGGGGTTATTACACTTTGCCATACAAGCTGAACAACACATAAAGAGGAAGATGGCTGCGCCCAGCCATTCCAAGTACAACGCTCCCTAGAACGCGCACAAGAAAATGTGTTCTCCGAGCTGAAATCATGCTTCACCAAGGCTCCACTTTTGGCTTTGCCAAATTTTGAGAAAACCTTTGAAATAGAATGTGACATGTCCGGATTGGGAATTGGAGCTATGCTAACTCAAGACAAAAGACCCATAGCTTACCTTAGTGAGAAATTAAGTGGAGCTACTCTCAACTACCCAACATACGACAAGGAGTTGTATGCTTTAGTCCGAGCCTTAGAAGTTTGGCAACACTATCTACTCGCCAACGAATTTGTGGTTTACACCGATCATGAAACTTTGAAGCACTTGAGGGGTCAGACGAATTTAAAGAGAAGACATGCAAGATGGTCAGAATTTGTGGAGACATTCCCCTATGTGATAAAGTATAAGAAAGGTTAGGAGAATGTAGTCACAGATGGTCTTCTAGACGACACAAGGAGAATCCAGATTTTGGGGACATCTATTAAGGTGTCAATCCTATTGTTATATGTGATCAATGCAGTACAGTAAGGTGTCAATCCAACTGGGCTAGCAATTAGCAATCAGAATACAATCTACTCAACCTAATCCAAGCCAATCATGATTAAGGTAAGTGTTTTGGTGCAAATTAACCTTAATGAAAACAGAGCACTAAAACAGAGTATCAAAACAGAGCATAAAAAGTGAAAACAGAGTACGAAAAACAGAGCAAAAACTGAGCAAATGAAACAGAGAAATGTGCAAAAACAGAGTTTTAGCCTAAAAATAGAGCAAGAATGATCACAAAATTTAAGGGAGAAAATGGGTTCTTGAGGTTAGGGATCAATTATCAAAGCATTCCTAGGGGTTTCAGACTTGTTTATCAACCTATTTAGATGAGCTCTAGGCAATGAATCACATCAATCACATTCATTCTCATGCAATGAGACCTCTCTTAAACCACAACTAGACTTGATTCTCACCAATGATTAGTGGCTTAAGAGGCAGTAAACACAGACCTGACAAAGCCTAATAACACCCTAGACAATCAATCTCTTGAGATAGGAGAAGTTCTCAACGTAAGTTCATTCAAGCATTTACACAAACACCTTGTGGGTGGAAAACACCAAACCATGAGATTTCAATTGATCAAAGAGAAATAGGCATTAAGCACACTTAAACTGAAGAGATATAAGCCTAATCAATCCTAAACAAGTCTGGAAATCCCTAGATCTACCCTAATCTCACCATATCCTCAAGAACCCTAATGGATCTACTCAAAATTCATGATGAAGAACATAAACCCATAATCATAAATCATTAACATCAAAAGATAGATCAAGAAGAGATGAACAACAATGATTAAAAGCAGAAAATCAAATAACCAAAAGATCAACAAGGATCTAAGATTGAAGAGAGAGAGATTACAAGAGAAAAAGTCTTTATGTGATTAAGAGAAAAGTAAAATGTGGGTTCTTTGCCTAATTACAATAAGGGGTATTTATACTTCTTTTTACAAAAAACTCTAAAAAGTCAAGTTTGGAAAAAGTCAACGTTTTTGTAGGCGAAAAAACCGCTCGACCAAGTGGTGGTCGAGCGTCAGTGAGATATGCCAAATCTTCTAGATCACGTCCCGAACTTTAACTTTAGGCCGATTGATTCACCCACGGGTCTTCTTGTAGTCCAAAATACTCCATAATAAGCTCTTGAAGTACCTAAAATCCACCCTTATGCAATGTATGCAGTGCCCAATACCAAATACACATAATAGACTTAAAAGGCCCTAAAACAATGATAATACCGAAAATGTGAATGCAAAATGTGCTAGATAATGTCCCTAAAATATGTTTAAATGCAGACACATCAGACCATTTCCTTCTTGCTGTGGGAATCTCTACATTTTGATGACTGTGGACTATGTGTATAAATGGGTAGAAGTTATTGCTAGTCCAACTAATGGTGCCAAGGTAATAATTAAAATTTTCAAGACCATAATCTTCCCAAGGTTTAGTGTGCTAACAATGGTGATTAGTGATGGGGTAGTTATTTTATCAACAAGGTATTTGAGAGCCATATGAAGAAGTATGGTATTAAGCATAAGGTGGCGACTGCATATCATCCACAAACATCGGGGCAAGTTGAAATTTCTAATCGTCAAATCAAAGAGAACTTTAGACAGACCGCACAAAAAGCTCCAAAGGATTGGTTTTAGAAGCTATATGATGCTTTATGGGCTTACTGGACAGCTTTTAAAACACCATTGGGTACTACACCGTTCCACATGTTGTATGGAAAGCTTGTCATCTTCCTGTGGAATTTGTGATGAGACCATCGACCATAATCTCCTCATCACCGAGGCCATCCAACGCATCCTGATCATTCGCCCCAGACCAGATACCCGAAGCAAGACCAAAGCTGTTCGAGACAAGTTTGTTGACTCCATCCACATGCTACTCAACCTGAACGACCTCATAGCAGAGATCAACCAAGAGCAACTCAGATTGCCAAAGCCTGACGAGGTTCTCACCAAACGCATTGCGGGAAATCCCAACCTAACCATGAACTACACCGTAGGAAGCTTCTCTTCGACCGACGACTTAACCCGAGTACGTTTGTGGTTAAATATTTTCGTGTTTGTAGGGATAAACCCCAACATCCCACCTTAGTTTAAGTCTTACGTCTAGGTTTATTTAATCCAAAGAGAGAAGTATAGTTGTCGATCCATGTGTCAACATACTTACCATTTTTGGACCATTTTAGACTGTTTTAATGCGTTCCGTTTTGTTAAGAGTGATGCATCAGTCATTTCATTTTCTGCTTATGTTAATACTATGTTGTCAAAATGTTATTATGTTGTCATATTAAAGGTTACCCTAGAAGGCCCCCAAGCCATTGAACAACTATATAAGGTTTCTTTGTGACTATGTATTCTTCACCTTTTATCAATAAAGAAACAAATTTTCTCTCTAAGTAGAAAACCCTTAGCCGCCACACTTCTTTGAGGATTATCAAAGGAATCATCACCTCCTTTGTGGTTCTCCTTCAACCATTTCCACCAATTTGGATTCCAAATATTTGGACTCACCAAGGACGAATCTCCGAATTAATATTCAGATTCCTCACCACCGAGGCACTCATCATTTGGTATCAGAGCCGAAAGGCCCTTTGTAACACCATGTATCATTCCTTTTTCATTTTCCTTTGTTTTCGTTTTGTTTGTTTCAGCTTATAAAAAGAAAAACCTATAAAAAAATTTCTTCGTGTTCTTCGTCGAGTAGTTTTTAATCTGTTAAATTAATTTAATATTTTTATTAGAGTGTTGTTTCCTTTTCTGTTACATTTCAACTATTTCTCAAATATTTTATTTCCTTTTCATTGTGTCTTATTAAGTAACAGATATTGTCTTACCTTGTTTAGTTCGCTTTAAATTTGAATTTGAATTTCGAAATTTGTTTCCATAGGTTGTATACCTTTCCCTCGATTAGTGAATTACTAACACTTAGTCTCCTTTGTAGGTACAAATGACCGAGAACCAACCAGGGGGATCCCAGCAAACAAGCTCACTGGTTTCACGGATGCCCTCATCAACATTCAGATGCAAATCGCCCGGATGAATGATCAGATGACCCAACTGGAACAACTTCCACTTCCACCAACCGTGGAACTTCCATACCTGACTAACATGACCCAAACCACCAAGCAACCCGTGGGGCATTCAACACACCTACGGTTCACTTATAAGGACAACTAGGAGGACGAACAGATTGAGTACAACTCGGATGAGTAACCTGCACCGGAGGTCACACCTTCACCGACTCCAAGACTATCCAAACAACCAGGTTTACAACCGAAAAGCTGAACCGTACGCCAGAGGTCCATCCTGACCAGCCGCACCCAACCGACATCATTCAGATCATCGAGGGTAGGTCATCCCAGACCGCCGAGATTACGATGGTTCACATAGGCAATACAATGACGGACCTCCCCGACCCATTGATCAGAAGATCACGGCCCAACCTTTTCCAAACGTGTCAACCCGGAAGCTTACTTGACTAGGAATGAAGGTTAGATAATATTTTTGAATGTGATGAATATCCTAACCGAAAGAAAATTATTTTTGCTGCAGCGCAAATCACTGAAGGAGCCATTTTCTGGTGGGATCAGGAAGTAGTCGACCATATACGCCACCATACTAGACAAATCAAGATTTGGGACGAGATGAAATGTCTCATGAGGCGACGCTAAGTTCCAACCTATTACCACCGTGAATTGTAGGAACCATTCCGACAACTTAATCAAAGATCCAAAACTGTCGAGGAATACGTTGATGAGTTTGAACTCTTGAAGAACCGAATGAAAGTATAAAACTCGAAAGAAGCCTTAATGGTCCAATTCATCGATGGCCTACACGAACGAAATGCCGTTACGGTAATAAGACATCCATACCATGATCCATGAAGTCTTGCACCTTGCATTCGGGCTAAAGACATCTGCCAGACCTAAATCCACTTGGACTGTACCAAAGTGATGTTCCTCATATTTTGTCGGTTTTGAGCTCATTATTACAGTTATATTTGGGAAATTTGTCTATGTTTTATTGAGATTTTAGGTCAAAAACGTTCAGAGTTGGAATCATGTTTAAAGGTGGACATTGGAGAGGTTTGAAGCATTTTCCGTCATTCTCCATGAAAGGAAGGACCAATCGATTTATCAAGGATCGATCGATCAGTCATCTCAAAGAATTATGCGCACGATCTAAAGAACGACTTGGTTTATGAGAAGATCGACTCATCATCCAAGGGATCGATAGATCGCATAGTGCTCGATCGATCCTAGCATTTCGCAGAAACCTAATTTTGCGATTTTCAACCCTTGTTTTGGGCCCTATAAATACTTTCTTCCTATTTTTATTGGAGGCAGTCTTTTGATATTGGGGAACGAAATTTTACAGAGTTTTGAGAGTTTTTAAGCTAGGAAGAAGATCTCTTCATACTTGAGAAGAATTTCTGAATCCTCTTTATTCTATCTTTATGCAATTTCAATTTCAGTTCATCATGACTTGCCAAATTTGTTATTCTATGTCTGAGTAGATCTTAGATCAGATCTAGGGATTCTAGGGTTTTAGAATTCATTGTTGGGGAACAAATATGATTGATTAGTAGATGATTCTCCTTCTAATACTCGAATCTAGTGCATAGATTAGCCTGATCACCTAGTCAATGATTTTACGTTGTTAACCTTCCAGAAGATTTTTAAGAACTAGAACTAGATTAGAAGAGCAATTCCTTCACTACCAAAGAGAGTTGATGCTAGGTTGGATTGTGGGTAATTGAACCCAAACCATAAAGCATATTTGTAATCTAAAACCAACGAGAGTTAGGACCTTTAGGTTATCGATAGAGTGGTTGATTCAACAAGAGTTGGTTTATCTTTACTTATGTTCAAGTCGAGAATAAGATTGGCGTAGTCCCTTAATAGCTTCCCTGACAAGAATTCTAACTCCTGAATGAATACCCGACATCCGATTGCCTTAATTATTTGATTACATTCACATCTAAGTTGTTAGAATTCACTTCCTTTATTCGATTGATATAGTTTGTGATTCAATAGGAATTGAGAGTGTAACTTAGTTCTTCCTGGATTCGATTCCTAAATACTATTTCGTTTGTTGTGCACTTGCAGTAGGATATAGGGTTAAAACTCGTAGTATCACAAAGCCTGCTGACCGCTCACCTAAGAAGGTCGACATCGACTTAGGATTCAAGAAGCCGACAACCGAGCCAACCAAATCTATTGAGGTACCAAACACTCGCCCATCTTCGCATACTCATGATATTACTTGTTACAGGTGCCAAGACCAAATACATATGTCTAGGGACTGTTTCAACAAGCGCGTCTTGATAATCACAACTGACGGAGAATATTAGTCGCAAGACAAATATGAGGAGGAACCAGCTGAACCAACACCTCAAGTAAAGTATCATGACCGCGGGGAACCACTCATGATACGACATGTTCTTAGTACTAACATGGAAAGGAAGGAGTTGATCAAGAGAGAAAACATCTTTCATACCCAATGCACCATCAACACCAAGGTATGCAACTTAATTATCGATGGTGGTTCTTGTACTAACATGGCAAGCACGTATATCGACAAACTGGAACATCCTCGGATCAAACATTCAGACTTGTACAAACTCTGATGGTTATACACTTGCTCCTTTGACACAAACTCAAGTCCATGAGATCCAAACCGAGCAATCCAAGGAAACCAAGGTAAAACGTTCCAACTTTTATATTTCATCACGTACGGTTTCTAAGACCATAAAAATTTTAGACAAGTGCTACTCATGGTCTTTAAGAAATGTTTGTCCAGATGATTAAGTGAGGCCGAGCTCCCAACCAAGATCTCTTCTCTTCTGGACAAATTTAAGAACATGTTCCCTGAGGACATTCCACCCAGGCTACCACCAATTTGTTGAATTGAACACCAGATTGACCTACTCCTCACGGCACCACTACCCAACGACCAACATACCGCGTGAATCCGGAAGAATCCCAAAAACTAGATAAACAATTTTAAAGACATGATGAACAAATGATACATCCGAGAGTCTCTAAGCCCATGTGTCGTACCAGTATTACTAGTACCGAAGAATGATGGTTCATGGAGGATTTGCGTGGATTGTCGAACCATCAACAACATCACAGTCAAGTACGGATATGTTTGTTGAGCTTAGTGGAACATCCATCTTCTCCAAAATAGACCTCAAGAGCTGATACCATCCACTCAGGATGAAGGAAGGTGACGAGTGGACAACCGCCTTCAACGCCAAACAAGGCCTTTACAAATGGCTGGTCATACCATTTGGGCTCACAAACTCACCTAGCACATTCATGCGGCTCATGAACCAGGTTTTGCGTCCCTTTATATCAAAGTTTATTGTTGTATATTTTGATGACATCCTTATCTATAGTGATAACTTGGCCGAACACGTGAGACACCTTGAGATGGTATTAGACACTCTCCGCAAGTAAGGCTTGTTTGCCAATCTCAAGAAGTGTACCTTTTGCACTAATGAAGTGGTGTTTTTAGGCTTTTTTATGAGTTCCACAAGGTTACGTGTTGACCAAGAGAAGATCAAGGTCATTCAAGAGTGGCCAACGCCTAGTACCATCAGACATATCCGCAGCTTTCACGGACTAGCAAGCTTCTATAGGCGGTTTGTCAGAGACTTTAGCACCATAGCTGCTCCTCTCACGACAGTCATCAAAAAGGATGTAGCCTTCTATTGGGAATCAGCCCATGAATCAGCTTGCCAAGAACTCAAGGATCGTTTAACGCAAGCTCCAATATTAACCTTACCCAATTTTAATCTCAGTTTGAAGTTGAGTGTGATGCCTCAGGGATAGGTATTGGAGCCGTGTTGACTCAAGGAAGAAGACCCGTGACATTCTTTAGTGAGAAGTTAAGCAGAACCAGACTCAATTAACCGGCTTATAAAAAATAATTTTATGCATTAGTCTGTTCATTACAAACTTGGCAACACTATCTTTTGGCTAAAGAATTTATGGTACACACGAACCATGAAACGTTGAAACACTTGAGAGGCCAGAGTAATCTCAAGAAGAGACATGTTCGTTGGCTCGAGTTCGTAGAGACCTTCCTGTGCGTGATCAGGTATAAGAAGGGCAAAGAAAACGTTGTAGCTAACGAACTTTCAAGAAGACACACCCTCATTTCCACAATGGAGGCTAATGTATTGGGTTTTGAATCAATTAAGACTCAATATGTGGATGATGCAGATTTCAAGGAAAGCTTTGAAGCTTATGCTAGAGGAGTCTATTGAGACTTTTACATCCACGATGGATTCATCTTCAAGAAACGACCACTTTGAATACCCCAAGGATCAATCAGGGAACTACTAGAGATAGAGGCACATTGAAGAGGACTTATGGGACATTTCACCGTCAAGAAGACTATAACTATGCTCAAGGAACATTTCTTTTGGCCACACATGAAACAAGATGTCATCAAACATTGCAAACGATGCATCGCTTGCCTTACTGCCAAATCTAGGTCACATCCACACGGATTATACATGCCTTTACCTATTCCTACTGGCCCTTGAATAGATGTGCCTATCGATTTTATTGTAGGTTTACCCAAGTATCAAAAGAAGGACACCCTCCTAGTCGTAGTAGTCACACTTCACGCCATGTGAAAAAGGGCCATGACGCCTCACAGTTTGTGACTCTTTCTATGCGAGACATCGTACGGTTACACGTCATACCCCCCAACATTGTGTCAAACCGTGACCCCAAGTTCCTTCGCCACTTCTGGCGTACCTTATGGAAAAAGTTTGGAACAAACTTGTTGTACTCAACAACCTGCAACCCGCAAACTGATGGACAAACGGAACTCTTCAACCGAACTATGTCCGCCTTAATTTGTCAACAGAAAAGTTGTCGGCACAGAACATAGGGTTTACCATACATAGGGTTTGCATATAACCGAGTTGTGCATACATAGGGTTTGCATATAACCGAGTTGTGCATTCTACAACTAATTGTTCACTTTTTGAAGTTGTATATGGTTTTCAGCCTTTGTCCCAATTCGATGTTAAGCCTTTGGCGGCCCCAGAGATGGTAAGTCATGATGCAGACGCTAAGGCCAAATACATCTAGAAACTACATGGGGACTCCAAGAAAACCATCGGGGAGAGCACCAGCAAATAAAAGGCAAACACTGACAAAGGATGGAGGGAAGTCATTTTCAACCTAGGATATTGGGTTTATATGCATCTTCGGACTGAAAGGTCCCTAAGGAACGAAAACAAAACAAGTAGTTGGCACCACAAGGCAATGGACTATTTCAAGTTCTAGAACGCATCAACAACAATGCCTACCACCTTGACATATCCAACCATCTAAGGTACACCCTGTTTTTAATGTTTCAGATCTCACACTCTTTGAAGCAGGAGAAACCGATCTGATGATGGATTGTTCGCAAGAGGAAGAGAATGATGAGGCCATCGAACATTATCTCATGATCACCAAGGCCATCTCATGCATCCTGATCATTCACATCGGACCAGATACCCAAAGCAAGACCAAAGCCCATAGCCGAGATCAACTTAGCTTGCCAAAGCCCGGCGAGGTTCTCACCAAACTCACCGCGAGAAGCTCCATCCTTTCTTAGTTTAAGTCTTACATCTAGGTTCGTTTAGTCAAAAGAGACAAGTATAGTTGCCGATTATGTGTCAACATACTTGCCATTTTGGACCCTTTTAGAGTGTTTTAATGTGTTCCGTTTTGTTAAAAATGTTGCGCCACTCAATTCCTTTTCTGATATGATCATGGAAAGCAGCAAGGAAGCTAAGGAGAACTTGGAGCTAAGCAATGAATATCACGAGAGAGCTTTGGAGATTCCAGTCGGTCCAATTACAAGATCACGGGCTAAACAAATCAATGAGAGCATTTGTGAATTTGTTCAAGATCTTTTGGAAAAAAAACAACATAAAGAAACCATTGGACTTTATACTAGCCAAGTCCAAACCACTTTGAGCCTTTGAAAAGTCCAAGATAAGTTGTAAATCAAGTCTTAAAGTCTAGCATATGAATAGTGACGAATTTGGAAGACTAAAAGATATTTTGGAGGCCAAAAGTTCAAGAGTCCTTCTCATTCAAGTCATAGTAAATTGTGACATTTACTTGTCATTTACTTAGTAATCTTTACTCTTCATCTTTAAGACATTCCATAAGTTTAGAGGAATCTAGATAGTCATTTCTTTTCTTTATAAACTCATATAATTCTCATCTATATGGATCCAACTTTTTATCAATAAATTTGAGAGTGATTCTCTTTTGTTCTTTTCGAACTTTTCGATCTTTCTTGGTGTCATATCCAAGGGATCAAACTGGTTTATCAAGTGATTTCCATCACACTTGTGTGGTCATTCCTAGCCATTGGCGTGAAGGGGCGAGTTGAAATAGCAATAATTCGGTTTAGTATACTAAAGGTGAGGGCTACTCGAGTCAACCTTTCGTGGTTCCACCACCTTGCTTAATTGAAGGCGAATTGAAGCAACAACAATCTTAGCTTTGATATACCTAAGGTGGGGGTTACTCAAGTTCTTTGAAGACCAAGGACTATCCTTACAACTTTGAGTGACGATTCCTTCGGGATTCCGCGTCAGTCAACACCATATTGTCACATTAAAGCTTGGCCTAGATGGCCACCAAGCCTTTGAGCCACTATATAAGGTTCCTCTGTGGCATTTTTATTCTTCACCTTTTATCAATAAAGAAACAAACTTTCTCTCCAAGTATAAAATCCTTAGCCGCCACTCTTCTTTGAGGATTAAAGACGAGCGACAAGTCAAGCTTGTGAGGATTCCAACTGGACATATCCGAGATTATCAAAGAAATCATCACCTCCTTTGTGGTTCTCCTTCAACCATTTCTGCCTTTTCAATTTCCGAATATTCGTACTAACAAAGGTTGAATCCCCAGATTCATATTCAGATTCCGCACCACCTAGGCACTCATCAACTTGAGTACAAAGCCAACTAGGCTAACAAGTTATTGAACTTTGATCTCAAGATGGCATCCGAAAGACGCTTGATTCGGTTGGAGGAATTATATGAGATTCGTCTGGATGCATATGAGACCTCCAAAATCTACAAGTAGAAAGCTAAGGCTTTTCATCACAAGAAGATAGTAAGGAGATAGTTCAAAGAATGGGACAAGGTGTTGTTGCTTAACTTACAATTGAGGCTATTTCTCGGAAAGCTAAAATCTTGATGGTATGGACCCTTGTACTTCAAAATGCTTCGGGAGAAGAATTCACATTAAACGACCAAAGGATCAAGGCTTACTTAGCTGACTATGAGGACGTGATTGTGGAGAAGATTACACTTTCCGATCCTCAAACCGCATAAAAAGTTGTGAACAACGTCGAGTTTGAAATGTAAAACACGCATACTTGGAAGGCAATCTCATGGTATCCTTGTACATATTGCCTTTATTTCTCTTTATTTTGTTGGGTTAATTGTGTTTTCTTGTGAAGTTTTTGGTTAGGTTGCAAATGGACTTGAGTGGAAAAAGGAAGAATGGAGTTTAGTTGGTGAATAAATACCTTGGGAGAAAGGTCTCTGACGCATGCCGAGAGCCTACCTGATACTAGGCTGCTGGAGGAAGCTCTCGAACGCATGGTCGATGGACCCCACTAATGGGAAGCTGCTGGAGGAAGGAGCCTCGGTTGCATACCCGAGAGACAATCAGATGCATATCCACGGGAGAAAAGACCTTGGACGCACATCTGAGAGCTGGACCGATGGAAGGTTGCGGGACGAGGAGACTCGGATGGATGTCCATTAGTACGTACGATGGGAAGCCACGGGACACACAACAAAAGAACTCATATAGTGGGTCGAAGCCATCTGATGGTGAGGCAAAGGAACAATGCCACCAAAATCTAAAGACCAATCCATTAAAACACCAAAAACTGGAAAAAGGGAAAGAGAAGGAATCAATGGTGACCACCTCAACGGCATCAAAGACGGAGAACAAGCTTCTCACAAAGCCATCATACTCATCTCAAGCAAGTAAAGGAGAACCAATCCCTTCGGGGTATTGTAACCTACCAACCATATATGAGATGTTTAGATTTATATCCGATGAAGAGGAGAGTAAATGAAATGATAATAACAAAGAGGAAAGATGTTATGATGACCCTACAGCTCGGAAAATCCCTAACTAGTCAAGGTACCAATCACTCACTTTTGTATACAGTTTTTTGCTTTTCATTTGCATTTATGCGTTTTTTGTTGAGGTTTCTCTTCATTGTGTATTAATTTCTCACCAATATGGTGAAAGTAAGTTTGACAGAGAGGACCTAGTCGCTAATGATCATTTTAGTTGTATTGTTTTTTTCTTGACTTATCATTTCATTTTGCTTAAAAAACATTTCGGCAAAAACATAAGAACAAGCATATAGTTGCATCACCATTTCATTTTAGGATTAAATCTTTATAATCATATGGGATTGCATGGGAACAACATGGCCTCTATAAGCTTGATGATTCATTTGATAAGTTCAATGCCCTAGTTAATAATTGTTTGATGCATAAATTGCTTGTTGTAAGGTAAGATTGATCCATGCATAGAATTCTTGATTTTAGGTTCACTTTGGTTGAAGCATGTTGTGACTTGAAGCCACTCTTTGTGATCCAAGTAGCCGGTTTCGGTGTCCACACCCATAGCCTAACCTTCTTTCAATCCATCATTGAATGTTGTGTGCTTTAAGGCCTTATTTTGGAATGAGTTTGATAGAAAGTGTGAGGTTTGAGCCGACAAAGGTAGCATCTCATGTAGTTCCGAATTCATGCTTTTTGAACCGGATAGCACTAGGTGGGAAGTTGATCTTGGGTAAGAGTATATATGTTTATTGAGCTTAAAGGGATTGAATAAGTAAAATATTGGAAAAGTGATTAAAAAGAAGGAAGTGTTCAAGGATAAAGCTTAGGAGAGAAAGGGTATGTGAAGTTAAGTAAAAATGGTATAGTAAAGGGTTTTGGAAAATTGAAATGGTGAATTTGGTTCATGGGAATAAAAAAAAATCTAGAACAAAAAGTAATGAAAAGCAAGTTGAACCATAGTATAAAGGAAAATCCAAACCCGCTAGATGTCATAAAGTTTTGAAACCCCTCTCCTTAGTATGTGAATGAAGCAAAGAAGTTGTGATTTGATCAAAAAAGGAATGAAAAGAAGTGATAAATGCCTTGAGAGAAAGGGTAGAGAGATAGGATCATTGGGCTTAATTGTAGCTTTGGGTTAAGTTTGAAACAAAAGGCAAGTCCGAGAGAGTTGATGTGTGTGTTTATTGGTGTATTTTAAATCATCATTTTGCATTATTATCATTTAAGAAATTGCATTTAGTCTCATTTTAGATTACATTGTGTATAATTCATCTACTAGAGTTCATATAGGTCATGCATTTGCATATTTGGTTCTTTTTTTGGTTTCTTTTTGGGGAATTGGAGACTTAACTTGACGGCTTTGGAGCTTATGCGATTAAGCATGCACATAATGGGATTAGATGGGAGCAAAAATATGAAAAAGGTGGATTTTTGGAGTTCACCTAGGACGGCGGTCAACCTCCAACCCGAGGTACCTTCCGACCTAATTGATTCGTGCACCTGCGAGTTCACATCGGACACCCGTGTGTCCTCCCGTCTGACCCAACGAGTTTGAAGTCTCGCGAGAAAGCCTCGGTCCCTTACTCAAGAGCGTGTCTGACCCACTACATCTCATGACACGTGACCTCACATCGGTCGCGTCCTATCCATTCCCGCTACACGTCCTAGAGAAGACATCGGATACTCGTCTGACCCACGACCCGATGCAACATGGCGGAACACTCTACCATCGACCCTTGTCTGAGAGACCGTCCAATGCCACATTTCTAAACCGAGCCTCGAACACACCATTAGAGGGCGGTCCGATCTACATGACCCACAAACACTTGTTGCATTTGACACTTGGCACTTTTTCCTTCTTTGACCCGGTTTGTCCCAGGTCAACACGTTTCAATTTTAGTGGGATTTTAACCCAAATTTCTAGACTATAAATATTTAATGACAAACCTTATGTCATCAAGCAAGCTTTTATTTTCTAAATCTAGTTTAAGAATTTCTCTTAAGTTTGTTGCTTGCTCTTGAGAGATTTGAGAGGAAACATGGGAGACCTAGTGGGTTATTTTTTTGATCATTCCATTAATCAATTTGAAGAATCTCTTGTATAATATTATCTCTTTCATTATGTTTATCACATGGGAGACCTAGTGGGTTATTTTTTTGGATCATTCCATTAATCAATTTGAAGAATCTCTTGTATAATATTATCACTTCTATTGCCTTAATTTTTGATTGCATTGTGTGTGTAGTTAGCTAGAATGGTTTAGGTCAAGGCTAGTTCTAGGGCTTGATTGATGATCTTTGATGCTTAGGTTGTTAGATTCCTTTTATCTAGGTGTTCTTAATGCTAGTTTTATCTTGATCACGAAAATTGATTCTAGGAAGATCATCCCCCGAAAGGTCTCCGATGAAATTCTTGAATGATCTATTTTAGAGGTTTTCTTCTTTAGCCTTCGAGAGACTCATGCTATATGGATTAGTGGTCTTAGTAAGCTTGTTTTAATGCTTCTTATTCATTGAATTAGCTAATGAGATTTTAGCTTCATTCATTGTCTAGGATAGGATTCATTGCAACGAGAGTTGGATGTTCCATCATTGAATTGTTTTGTCTCATGCTCTAGGTTGTGCTTGTAGTAGTATCTTGTTGCATCATTGATTAATTTCCTTGCCTAATGACCGATTTCCTTGCCTAACGCCATTCGCCTTTTATCATAGTCGTTGATTGCTTGCTTTCTTATTGCATTTGCTAGTTTACGTTGCATTTGTCTTGGTTTATGTTTGATGTTTGGTTCTTGGTTTGCTTATGTTTTGTTTTGGTTACTTGTTTGCTTAATTCACTCTCTATTGATCTATGTAGCTTAATCTAGAATTCGCATAGTCCTATTGTTGCCAACCTTAGTTCCTTGTGGGAACGATCCTCAAATGCTCACAATTACATGTTTCAAGTGCATTTGTTGTATTTTAATTGAGGCTTGCTTGAAAAATTAGGAATCCATCAATGTGATGCTCCAAAATCTACAATAAATGGCTCAAGTATTTTTCCTAGCACCGCCCGATCCACCGCTGGAGTTCTAAGCATCTCGAGCTCAGCCCAAAAGAGATTTATACTTTCCTATTATTGAGTGAACTCAATATCCTCTTGATTGAGGTCACTAATCACCTTCTTAACCTCATAAACTCGGCTAAGGTTATATAGTTTTCCATACACTTTCTTGAGAGTATCTCATGGGTTCTTAGCAACTTCACAATAGGAATAGGTTTCATGAATGGCTGGGTCAAGATCTTTGGATGATGAGTAGGGCCACTTGATCATCTTGATACCATTTTGCTACATCATCTCCTGCAGCCACAACCACCGTCAAGGTTTCTTCACCCTCCTTCGCTTTTCCTCTAGCTAGAACCACCTTATTTGGAGCTCCAACATAAATATGAGTCCAAAGCCGTTGGCCACTCAACAAACTTTTGATATTCATTGACTACAACAAGTAATTTACACCCTTAAGGGTCACATGAACACCCAAACACTTCAGATTATTCATCACAAGCAGCAAACACACTCTATTACCTAACGATTAATAGCAAAGCTCCAAGAACAACAATGGAGGTTTTCAGACAAAATAGTTGTGATGGGTCCAAGCATTAATGGAGGAAAAAACAAGCGATCTGGTTGGAAGAAGCATCATGTTTGTACTCTGCATGATCTAGTTATGTTATAGCATATAAAGAACTCCTAAGAAACACTTATTTGGATCCAACTCAAACAAATTGGAGTTAAGAGGTCTGAGGCATGAAAGTTCCTCTTAAAATGGCGATGTTCCCGTGTAAATCATTGTCAGATACTTTACTTACATGAGTGAGACTAGCAAGTCGATATCTCAACTATATAAGAGATGCGGTGAAGAGGACACAATACCTCATTTATTACTTCACTACCCTTTTCACGAAGGATACAGGAAGATGCTCCACTTATGAACTAGCAAACTCCACCAAATTCATTTCAATTCCGTTATATCTGGAAAAGATTAGTCATAGTACCTTGCATTCCTCCTTTAGGAATAACTCTCTCACATCTCCAAGCTTGGATTGTTAAACTCATGATAATTAGATATCCTTGTTTGTATGTATACACTCGAAGGAGTCTCAATGTAACTAGAAGAAGTCACATGTCTTCCTTAAGCACATGTGACCGTTTGAACAAATGGGACAACCTTCTTTCGTGGGTCAGATTGAAGCATTACCATTTTGGGTAATAATTTGTCTTTAGTATTTTGGAATGTATATGGTTGTATGGTCAATGTACATGTATATTTATAGCCTAGGGCTTTTCTTTATTTTCCTATATATACCTTGTACTCAACAATTGTAAAGATTAAGCAAGAGATGTCTCTTCTTCATACTCTCTCTTTATTCTCTTATTCTCACTAAGCTCTCTCTCTCTCTCTCCGATCTGAAACTTTTTCACTCTAAATCTCTCTTCATCTCTTTAATCTCACATGGTATCAGATCCATGAGGCTCTTGAGACCCCTTGGTTCCGCTGAGTCTCTATTTTTTTTCATTCTCTCCTTTTAAAAATCTGCATCGTTGTTCTTGAAGCTTTGTCAATAATTGTTGAGTAATCGAGTGTTGTTGGCTCTTTGAGGTGGAAATCTGAAAACTTTGGGTATTGATGTAACCCTTAAGGGTGTGAACTACTTGCTTTGGTCAAGGACTGTCAAGAACGTGTTGAGTGGCCGAAGACTTTGGGTTCATATTCAAATTAGAGCTCCAAAGAAGGCGGTTTCTAGCTAAAGAAAATGAAAAGGAAGGTGAAGAAACCTCGACAATTGTTGTGGCTGCAGGTGAAGATGAAGCAAAATTGTACCTAGATGACCAAGTTGCTCTTGTCATCATCCAAGAACTTGGACCCAACAATTCGTGAAGCTTATTCCTATTGTGAAAATGCTAAACACTTATGGGCGACTCTCAAGAAGGTGTATGGAAATCTCTCTTTCCTCAGCCTAGCCTATCAGGTTAAGAAAACAATTAGTGACCTCAATCAAGAAGTTATGAAGTTCACTCAATGGTTTGGCAAGTATAAATCTCTTTGGGCTGAGCTTGAGATGCTTAGACCTCCAACCTTATATCAGGTGGTGCTAGGAGAAATACTAGAGCAAGACAAGGTCTTTGGGCTCATGATGAACCTAAACCCGGTTTATGGTGAATCCATTATTAGTCTATATCAAAGAAACTAGAGGAAGAAGCCAAAAAGGTCGAACATCTTTAAGGTCAAGAAAAAGAGTCAAGGCCGAAGTTATCAAAGACAATACCAAAGACCACCCTCAAGGACCTCTAATAAAGTGGAAAATGACCATAAGGATCACCAAATCATCAAAAGATCAAGAAAAGGCCAAAAGAAAATGTTCTGGAAAAGTTAACATTTTGGATCAGAAAGTCAATGGTTGATGGTCATGGACCACGAGAAAGCCATTGGGTCGAGTGACACATACCGTGGAAAGGTTTTCATCTAACGCAGTAAATGGTCAATGGATGGACGGGAAAGCCAACTGACGGGTCATATGCCGCAGGTAGTGGATAGGTTGAGAGAGTATAATGCGGGTCCAGACACAGATTTACTGCAGACTGAGATCAAAATGTACCACGGGTCGAGATCAGTACATACTGTAGGTCAAGAGAACACATACTGAAGGCCGAGGAAAACCGTACCGCGGGTCAAGAAAAAATTTCCCACGGTCCGAGCCAACGCCAGACGGAATAATCAATATTTTTGAGAATCTTCAAATACTTGATTCTAATTGAATGGGATGTTATATAAGATTGTTAGGACTCATATGGATCATAATTAGATCCAAGAAGACCGTTGGAGGCCTAAGCTCACATGTGACTCTACTTTATGCTAAGTTTAAGGCTAAGGAGATGTCACAGTAGAACTCCACTTCCTCTCTCATGTCCAACAGCCACAAAGACTAGATCTAGGGTTTCTTGAAGCTTATTCAAAGTTTTTTAATCCTCTATAAATAGATCTTGTATTCCCTTTGTTAAATCAACTCACTATATACAAAGAAGTGCTTACATATTCCTCTTTTCATTTAAGTTTAGGCAAGTAGTTTAAGATGTAGATTCTAGGGTTCTTAGCTCATGTAGAAGCTTCCCAATGGCAGACCAATACCCAAACACTTTTATATCTCCACCAAACTCTTCTTATGCTGTATTTAATTGTTTATACATCTAGATGAATGGTTCTACAAACCAAGTTTTACATAGCACACAAACCCTTAGTGTTGTGATGCTCTCTTTGGTTTAGATCCAACCTAGATCCATTTTGCTCTTGCTAAGACCAATGCATTTATGTGTGGATCTAACCACAAGTTGGTGTATTCACACTTTTGAGACAAAGTCCATGTTTTTTTGGTTAAGTGGTTGCATTCACCACATGAAATCTCCATGGTTTATCTAGAGCAAAGTCTCATAAAACCAACACTCATATGCCATCTCTTGAGACAATACAAGCTTCCAAGGTTGGAGGAAGTGTGTGGCTTTATCCAAAGGGAGCAAGGATCTCGGAACCTTCTTGGTGGAAATAGGGAGATGGTCTTGGTTAATAAGGTGGCGTTCAGACCTGAGGAGAAAAAGAAATGGTTTTGTGACCATTGTAAGAGGAAAAGATATGCCACAGAGCGTTGTTGGATTTTACACCCTCATCTCAAGCAAAACGTTTTGACAAGTCAAGTGCCAATCTTGCGGCTGAAGGTATAGAGATTCAACAAAACATGGCCGTGAATTACTCTTCGCAAGTAGTTGACGGGAAAGCTATGGTTATGTCCCATGATGAATACATGAAGAGGTCAGACCTTGATAAGCTCATCAAGTCTATCATTCCCTCAATGAATCTGGTACCTCTTATCACATCTCTAAAGCATTAGATAGACTCATTGTTGATTCTGGTGCATCCCATAACATGATTGAGAACCCTAGGTTGCTTAGTAACTTGAAACCAACTATAGGGAATGTTGTGATTGATGATGGTAAAGGGTTCCTATTAGAGGTATCATTGACTTGAAATTGTTTGATAAAAGTTCCAAAGCGTTTTACATGTCATCTTTTACATCAAATTTGTTGAGTGTGAACAAAACGGTTTGTAACTTGAATTGTAGAACCATATTTGAGCCTGATGGAGTTTGTTTTTAGGATATTAACAGTGACAAAGTCTTTGGAGAAGAAGTCACTAAATACGGATTATATCTCTTGGAAGACATGGAAAAAGATTTGAATTCATCTTTATCTTTGTTATGTTTATCTAGTACTTGTTATAGTAATCAGAGTGATTTACGGCATGCTAGAATTGCTCATCCACATTGTCTTGCTTTAGGCTTGATGTTTCGTAGTATTTCTTGTAAGAACGATGATTGTGAAGCGTGTATTCTTAGAAAACATTGTAGATCGGTGTTTCTCAAATCTCCAACTATTTATGAACATTGCTTTGATTTAGTGCATTATGATGTTTGGAGTGAGCCATTTGATTCTAGAGAGCATCATAAGTATTTTGTCGTATTCGTTGATGAAAAAAATCCAAGTATACTTGGTTAATTTTGTCCATATACACCAAAACAAAATGTTGTGGCTAAGAGGAGAATCGTCACTTGATGGAAGTAGCAAGGTCTATGATTTTTCATACAAATGTCCCTAAGAAGTTTCTGAGTGATGTCCTGACATTAGTATACTATCTTATCAATCGGATCCCAACGAATGTCCTTCTAGACAAATCACCATTTGAGGTATTAACACAAATTAAACCATCGATTGACCATTTGAGAGTTTTTGGGTGTGTTTTCTTTTTCTTAGTACCAGGAGAACAAATGAATAAGTTGGAAGCCAAGAGTGTCAAAGGGATGTTCATTGGATACTCTACAACCCAAAAGGAATACAAATACTACATACTAGAGGCAAGGCATGTACTAGTGTCAAGAGATGTCATGTTTGTGGAAACAAGTGGATTGTATGACACCAAAAATTTGGGAAGGCCTGAAAGATCTCTCACACTAAAGTCAAGACCGAGCCAGAAACTTGCGGAATATGTTAGATAAATTAGGCATCGAACACTCAAGTGTTTTCAGATCGACTGAACCACTCGAGTGTGGTTCAGATGATACAATACATACTGTGAGGAACAACCACCACCCGGTCCTTGTCCATCACAAAGTGAAAAAAATGAGGCTCCTACACTGATTCTTGGATCAGTTAGTGAGGATACACGTACAACTGAACCAAGTGAAGTGCAAATTGAAACAAGTGATCATCAATCAGAGGCTGACATGGATGCAACGCAAGAATCAATACCTTTGAAGGGAAGCCAAAGAGTAAGAAAGTACCCCTCTAATTTTTAACAATTGGGTGTACTAAAACAACGCAGTGGCTCATCCGACACAAGTAGTGTGCAAAATGGTTGAGGTTCCGGTTGAACAGAAAGCATTTCTTACCAAACTTAATTAAGATTTTGTGCCAACATATGAAGAGGCTAAATAGCACAAGGTATGGCATGTTGCGATGGATGAAGAACACGGTGCTATGGTCTGAATCACACTTAGGATGAGGCTACATTTCCTCATGGGAAGAGGGTTGTGACCTCAAGATGGATCTTCATCATTAAGTACAAAAGCGATGGTACAATTGAGAGGCACAAAGTCAGACGTGTGGTGAGAGGGTTCAGCCAAACTCATGGAGAAAACTTTCATGAAACATTTACATGTTATGTTATCTTTGGCTATTAACCTTGATTGTGTTTGTGGCAAATAGATGTGAAGAATGCTTTCCTCCAAGGTGAACTTGAAGATGAGGTGTATATTGTACCTCCGCCGGGTCTAAACCATATTGTGGCCCCCAAGAATGTTATTGATGAGGGCATCAAGCCGGTTTAACTACGCAGACCAATGACTCGAGGTAGGAAACATAAGTTGACTAAACAACCATGAGAAGTTGTAGCTGGCATCTTAAACCAGGAAGAGAACGTGTCCTCCCTGGAATGCTCCAAGAACACTCCCTTCCCGGAACGATCTAAGATATATATCAGGACTTCTTCGAGGAGCGCGGGAAAGATCAAGAACGCAACTCAAGACCAAGCAGCACGACAAGAGGAGATCCAAGACATTCAAGATCCTTTAGAAGCTGACCAAGAGCTGGAAGTAACTGACAAGACTTGGCCCTTTATCGCGTCCTACAAGGTTTGTTTTGTGTTTAAAATAAATGTTTTTGCAGAAACAACCCAAACAACTCCAGCACGTTAGGATAGAGAGTCTTAAGGCCCATAGGCTTCTTAGGGCTTTTATTTTCGTTTAATAAGGCACCAAAACACTAAGTTAGAAATTTGTTATTTTTTTGTAATTTTCCATTTTTCTTGTTTCTTTTTTGTTAATGGGCTGCGGCCCATATTTTCCTTTTTCGTTAAGTGAGTCGGCCTTAGGTCCACTATATAATGTCCCCTTGCAGCCATGTAACAAATCACCCAACTTTGATATCAATAAAGAACACAATTTCTCAAAGACAAATCCCTAGTCATTAGCAAGCTAGTCATTTGTCTAAGACTTAGAAGACACTGCAAGATCTCGAGAGGTTTCCCCTTGATCTAGAGTGTGTTTGAGTGTATCAAGAAGCCCGCCATACTTCTTGTTGATCGCTCCTCAAACCCACACCTTCCGCACCATTCAAGGATGTATACCAATACCGATTAATGGTTGGTAAGTTGATTTACCTTGCAATAACCAGATTGGACTTGTGTTTTGCAGTGAAATAAGTGAGTCAACATATGCAAGCTCCTAAGGTGTGTCATTGGGACATGGTGGATCAGATCCTTAGATATTTCAAAGGAACTTTATAGCAAGGCATATGGATGAGAAAGAATGAGAACACAACATTTATTGGTTATTGTGATTAAGACTGGGTTGGAGATAGAGAAGACCGAAAATCAACTATCGAATATTGCATGTTCCTAGGAGACAATCTATTGACCTAGAAGAGCAAGAAACAAAAGGTGTTGCATGTTCAAGTGTTGAGGCTAAATATAGAGCCATGAGGAAGCTCACCGATGAACTTATATGGCTAAAGGCAATGCTGAATGATTTGGGAGTTGAGAGTGAGATCACAATGCATTGTGCTAATCAGGCTGCCATTCACATTGCATCTAACTCAGTGTTTCATGAGAGGACAAAGCACATTGAAGTTGATTGTCACAAGGTTCAAGAAATGTTGGAGCAATGAGTGATCTTACCATGTTACACAACAAGCTCAGATTAATTGGTTGACATTTTGTATTAACGTTGCAAGCTCAAAGGTGTGCGATTTTGTGTATTCGAAGTTTGGACTGATTTACTTTTCCAAGATGTGACCATGATCCACACTATTTTTCCCTTAGTTGGTTTTGTCCCAGTTGGGTTTTCCATTGATGTTTCTAATGAGGTGGAGAGTAATAACTTTCAAGCTTGTCCTTAATGAACCACATTATAGATTCAAGCTTGAGAGAGAGTGTTAAACTCATTATCATAAGATATCCTTGTCTTTGTGTATAAACTCATTGTAACTAGATGAAGTCTCAAAGTAACAAGAAGAAATCACATGTCTTCCTTAAGCACATGTGACCGTTAGAGCAGTTTGGGCAAATGAGACAACCTTCTTTCGTGGGTCAGATTGAAGCATTACCATTTTGGGTAATATTTTGTCTTTAGTAGTTTGAAATGTATATGGTTATATAGTTGATGTATATGTATATGTATAGCATAGGGTTTTGCAATACTTTCCTATATATACCTTGTACTTAACAATTGTCAAGATTAAGAAAGAGAAGTCTCTTCTTCATACTCTATCTCTTTATTCTCTTATTCTTACTAAACTTTCTTTCTTGGATCTGAAACTTCTTCACTCTAAGTCTCTCTTAATCTCTTTAATCTCACATGGATTATATGGAATATTTGGAAAGCCAGAAACAATTTAGTTTTCAAGAACCAAAAGTGGACTAAAGTGGAAACTTTGACTAAATCGATTAATGATGCAAAAGAGTAGGTTCCAGCTCAACCTCACCAGGAGAAAGTCGGTCGAGGATTGACTGTTGAATAGCAGGGAATTAACCCGATTGTCTGTTGTACTAACGCAGCCTAGAGCGCAGATAAGATAAATGCTGGTATGGGATGGAGCTTCAACCTCAGATGCGAAGACAAGCAGCCTATTCGCCGATCCGGGAAGGCGAAGCATGTTCCATCCTCCTTAGTTGCAGAAGTAATTGCGGTGAGAGAAGTCATAATTTCAACGATTTCAGTGGGATTCACTCATCTAGATCTGAAATCGGACTCTGACACTTTTATTAAAACTATCAAATCTGCATCATCACCATCAGAAATCTATGGAGTGTCAAGTGACATCTCCGCTCTTCCTCCTTTTTCACTCCGGTGAACTTTTTTTATATCTAGAACTTTTAATTGAGTTGCGGATAAACTTGTTAATTCTGTTTTGAATGTTTTGAATGTTTGTAACCAACTCTATGTTTAGTGGTTGAATGAATTTAATGGATTTTACAATAAAAAAACTAGTTAAATGTATCATGTTTTATTTAAGGGCTAATTAGGTGAATAACCGTTCAGTTTGTATAAATTAGGTAAATAGCATTAGTTTTTCATAATAAAGTAAATGTCACCTACGAATTATACAATGGACAAAAATGCCTTTGAATCATGCACTAACGTACGTCTAGCATTTATGACCAAATGTTTCACATTTGGTGAGAACATATATATATATATATATATATATATATATTGTGTGATGTGATTTTAACTTATTTAACTGAAAATGAATATTAACTAGTAACTACCAAAAATATATGATAACATATTTGAAGGCGGGAAGAAGAGAAAATATACATTCTGAATCCACTCAATTGTTTTTTTTAATACAAATTAACGTATCAGATAATAAACTATAGTTTCTGATAAATCAAAAACATATATGACAAAAGAATGAAATTAGAAGGATTAACATGATTATTATGGGAAGTTGAAAAATGGGTAAGCAAAATTACATATTAACTATCTAAATCGGGAAGCTTCGAGAGACGGGCGATTGCGAAGGCGACAAGGTGGGCGACGACGAAGACTTCGATCTCCGAAAGTTTTCTCCGGCAGATCCTAGTGAGTTGGAGATAGGGTATCCCGCTGGGGTTCCGTTTAGTCGGCAATTATTTCTGTCTATCCCCTCTATGCGATTTCCTCTCTCGGTGGTACACAACTAGAAGAAGAAGTGGGCGGATTCCGGACGTCCGTATACCGGAAGCGGACTCTTGAAGGTTCTGGAGCAAGTCTGACTCTGGATTTCCCGACGGCTTGGGGAGTGACGGCATCTATTACGATAAGTCACTCTAACCCTAATTTTAATTTTTTGTTTCCCGATTTTCGTTTCGTTTCTAGGGATTTCGCAGGATTAGGATGAACCAAGATCTGTTGTTAGGCGATTCATATGAACCGTTTGTTTGGAGGTTTTCTAGGAAGGACTAATATGGATCTTAAATGGCAAAATGGAAAATTAGGATCTTGAATCGGTTCATGGTTATCTTGGAGGGAAGATCACACCAATAGTGATAACATTAATTTCACGGATGGTGTGATCGGACTGATTTTCATGGTTGAGTTTTGATTTTGGGCAATTCTAGGGTCTCGGCCTAATTCGATTATAGAAAACCTGAGATCATTGGGTTTCGCTGTGATTTGGAATCATCGTTTTAGGGTGCTCAAATTATTAGAGCATGTGTGGATGATTTTTAGAAACTATGTGTCCATTTTTATCAGTATTGAAAATGATAAGTTTAAAAAGGGACGTATGTTTAATCATAATATATATTTGGTACATATGGATTACATGGAGGGTTTTGCTTCATTCAGCAGCCTCGTGAGCTCTGATGTTGGGAGCTTACAGTCCTTGAAGAATATTCATGAAGCCAAAATGTTATGGTA
Source organism: Lepidium sativum (assembly GCA_023374145.1). Taxonomy (NCBI): domain Eukaryota; kingdom Viridiplantae; phylum Streptophyta; class Magnoliopsida; order Brassicales; family Brassicaceae; genus Lepidium; species Lepidium sativum. Next base: position 37,049 of record JAKUCM010004004.1, read on the forward strand.
TCATTGGAACAAGTTGCTTGTGTTCTGGAAGGAAATGGGAAACAACAACAAGGAAGGATTTAGTTTCCCATACCAAAATTGGATAGACCTCGTAAGTATCTCTTATCAAGTAATATTAATTATTTATAAGAGTTTGAAATTGAAACTGTATTATTCTCGATCTAAATTGGGGTCGAGAAAACAGCCTAAGAATCTGGAAAATTTAAATCCTACAGGCCGGCTACTAGTTTCAATTTTAAAAAACATATTGAGCTCTTGGAAATTTGATTTAAGAGATAATAGCGAAGTGATAACTCTGTTAGCTTTCCTGATTCTAAGGATATATTTGAGCATATTTAGTTGGGAAATTTATAGGATAAGTTTACGAGTTATGGCCTATTTAAGGAGGAATCACAGAATACCGCAACACATTCTTATTAGTTTGAAATATCCTCTTTACAAAGATTGTGGTATTAAGTATTGTCAAGGCTTACAAATGTCTCAAGTAGGTCGGAATAGGAAGGATGTGGAGTCCAAGTCACCTCCTAGAGTAATGAAAATTAAAATTCCAAAGATTGACAATTCTGCATTGTTGGCAAGAAGTTCGAAAGGCTTGATGGGACGTTGTCTCAATCCAATGATGCAGAATATGGACACCTTTATATTTAGGATACCACAGTTCTGGGATTTGGTGGGTAAGGTCCGAGGTCTAAATTTAGGCAACGGGCGTTTTCAGTTTGAGTTTCAAAATGAAGGGGATTTGACTAGTGTGTTGGATAATGGTGCGATTAACTTTGATGGTTGGATGATCTCGTACGCTTCATGGAAGCCCATGGGAGACGCGGACCATCCAAACTCTATTAGACTATGGATAAGAGTTACCGAAATTCCTTTTGAATATAGGGTAGAGGAAGTCTATAGGTTAGTCGCGAGTTCTTTAGGACTTGTTATAAGTATAGATGTTTTGAAAGGTCAAGTGCTTATAGAGATATCTTGCTCTAAGCCATTAATCTTCTCATCCATCTTAGAATTCGAAGAGAATTGTGAGACTAAAGTAATGATAGAATATAAACGTTTGGAGGGATTTTGTAGTCTTTGCTATCGCATGACACATGATACTTCTAAATGTTATAAGATGAAATCGGATAATCGGGCGGTTGAGAGTGATTTTGTCTAGGCGGCTAGGTCATAGTGACAAGCATAGATCATTTAAAGGAGCGTTTTTGGGTTCTCGTAAAGCAGAAAACGTACCAGCGCTATCTAAACATGGCAATGAAAAAGTGGCGAGAGGTAAAAGAGGAAGAGGTTCCTCATTGCTCTGGCCACTAACTGGTGATACAGAGAAGGTAAAAGATTTATATTATCACTCTGTTGTTATTGTTCAATTTTCCTATCACTTAGCCTTATGGTACGTTCAGGGCACGGTGCCAGACTTGGGACAAGATGTAGCCTTGCAGAAGAAGGTACGCAGACCTCTTTTTCAAGAAAAGTCGCGAGACTTGATGAAGGGGGATGAGGCTACTGATGAGGCTGATAACCGGCTACTGAATGTTAATTAACAGATTCAGGATTCGTACATGCTGGAAATGCTTGATGCTGCAGATGATCTAGAGGAAGATCAGAAGCAGAACACAGAGGAAGGTGTAGATGAACCTGAAACAGCCTCTGCAGAGGCTATGACTGGTGCAGGGGATATAGAGTTGGTCACGGAATCTGTATTGGATGAGTTAGTGTTGGAAGCGGTGATGAACAGTCGCCGTGTTCTGACAGTGGAGGAGCAGGCCCAAATTAATGAGACCATGGCAGTGAAACTGCAAAAGTGTAGAGAGGACGAGATGAAACAGCTTCCAGGGGCTGCTCCGAAATCAGTAAACCGCAGCTCAACCCAATTAAGGGGCATTAGCACACGGAAACTGGCCTTGGTGGGTGCTATGTCCCCGCGGAGGACTCCTAAAGTGGTTAAGCCCAAAGCGGGGAAAGAAAAAGAACAAGATACTAGCTCCAAATAATTTTTAGTTTAGGTTTTATGAGTACGGTGTTAAGAATAAGACATATTTATTTGATGAGTTTGTTCCCATGTTTGATGTTCGCTTTTATCACATCTTTTGGTTGTATTGGATCGGACTTAAAAAGGATGTGTAATAAGTTCTTTTTCGTTGACCAATTGTTTTCGGTTTCTTATGAGTTATATGGGCCTAGTTTGGGCCTCCAAATAATAGATATGCTTAATTATAAAGTCAAGGAAATTGGAGGCAAGGCCCACACTTTGAGATTTATGGATCGAATATTACGACTCAGCTCAGGGGAGGGTCGTAATCAATTAAAAAATTCGCGAACAATATGGGGTTATACCATAAACTAAAATTTAGCTTCCATCCGGATCCAAATAGGCGATTTGAGCAAATTCATAGCTCCGTATGCTATATAATTTTTAAATGAATATTAAGTCAAATTGCTGGAATTGTCAGGGAATTGAGAATAAAGTTACAATTAGTTATCTCAGGGATATGTTGAAGAAATTTCGACCGGATTTCTTGTTTTTGTCAGAAACGAAGAATAACTATATTCTCTTAGAGAGAATCAAATTACATTTAGGTTTTCAACTACTAACTACAGTTGAACATATAGGCTTAAGTGGTGGCTTAGCATTATTTTATTCCAACCACCAGAATGTTGTCGTTAATTATAAGGATAAATATATGATCGATATCACACTGGTTTTAGAAGGAAAACAGATGTGTATCACTTTTTTCTATGGTGAACCTCTTCAGAGCCGGCGAGATTAAGTCTAAGAATGGTTAACGAGGATGGGAACCGTGAGGTCTACACCGTGGTTGATCATGGGGGATTTTAATGAACTGTCAGGGAATCATGAAAAACAAGGAGGCACCCTACGAGGGGTGTCAACGTTCCATAGCTTTAGTCAGATGATTAGGGACTGTGGTCTTATTGATTTCCCAAAACTTGGAAACATCTGGTAATGGAGGGGTGTTAGAAACAATGGTGTCATAAGATGCGTTCTCGACAAGGCTTTTGGCAATGCAACATGGCACGATCTTTTCCCCACATCGGAAGTGGAATATTTGGAAATGATTGGTTCGGACCACCGACCTATTTTAGGACGGTTCAGTGATGGAGTGGTAAAAGGCCGGAATCAATTTATTTTTGATAAACGGTGGATAGGGAAGGAGGGTTTAAAGGATATCATAGAGAAAAGTTGGAATGGGACATGTGGGCGACGTAATGTAGTGTTCACAACAAAAATTAGTGGTTGTCGCAAAGAGATTCCACACTGGAGGAGTAGAAAATAGAGGAGCTATAAAGGATTTTGGAAGACTAAAAAAATTCAGCCAGTAATGATCAAGTTGGTATTTTAGAAGCCACGGTTAACTTAAAAAAAGCCTATGTGGAGGAGGAGACATACTGGAAGCAAAAGAGTCGAAATAAATGGCTACAGGAAGGGGATGAAAATACAAAAAAAATTCATGCCCAAACACAACAACGTCGAGCACGAAATAAGATTGTGGGTCTTCTAAATTCCCAAAATGATTGGGTAACTAAGGAGGCGGATCTATTTAGTGAGTCTTCCAGATATTTATAGAGTTATTTGACAACCCTGGAATGGATAGGCCAAATTTAGATGTTATTGATAATCAGATCACATACATAGATAATCAGTGGTTGATTCGGAGGGTAACTGGGGATGAAGTAAAGAAAACTTTGTTCATGATGGATCCGGGGAAAGCCCCGGGCCCAGATGGTATGACTGCTTTATTCTATCAGTACTCATGGGATATAATTAAGTCAAATCTGCTGGTTTTGGTTAATAACTTCATGGATCAGGGATGTTTTGAGAGGGTTTTGAACAAAACAAATATATGCCTTATTCCTAAAATATCCCGCCCGACTAGAATGTCGGAATTCAGGTCAATTAGTTTGTGTAATATTGGATATAAGCTGATCTCTAAAGTTCTGTCTATGCGTTTAAGACACTTATTACCTCGATTAATCTCGGAGATGCAGTCTGCTTTTATACATAGGAGATTGATATCAGACAATATTTTGATAGCGCATGAAATGTTCCACGCATTGCACACAAATGGGGCAATAAGAAGTAAGTTTATGGCCATTAAAACGGATATGAGTAAAGCTTACGATAGGATCAAATGGGATTATGTCAGAGCCCTATTAAGCAAGATGGGTTTCTGTGATAAATGGGTACAATGCATTATGTTTTGTATCACCACGGTGTAATATTCTGTGATTGTGAATGGGAAGCCTGGGGGCCGTATTGTGCCCAAGCTGGGGTTGCGTCAAGGGGATCTGTTGTCACCATACATATTTATTCTCTGCACAGAGTGGTTGGTGCGGAAATTGGCATTGGCAGAAAGTAGAAAATTGATTACAGGGTTGTCGATTGCAAGGTCAAGTCCATCAGTCTCTCATTTGCTATTTGCGGATGATAGTCTATTTTTTTGTAAGGCCACGACAGAAGAGGCCAATAAGATCATGTGTATTCTACAGGAGTACGAGAGGGTCTCTGGTCAAGAAATAAATTTTGAGAAATCGTCCATACAATTTGGAAAGTTGGTCCCTGTTTTAGTGCAAATGGAGATTCAACAGATATTGGGTATCCATCAGCCAGGCGGGATGGGGATGTACTTAGGTATCCCGGAAAATCTTGGGGGAGCCAAGACGAGAGTGTTTGCCTATGTGCGAGAGAAGTTGCTTGCTAGGATTGGGAACTGGTCTGCCAGATTTTTATCAAAAGCTAGTAAAGAGGTTTTAATTAAGTCTGTACTAACAGCTATACCAACATATGTGATGGCCTATTATAGACTACCAAGGGGGGGTTATCCAAACCTTAACTTCAGCGATAGCAAATTTATGGTGGGCGCCATCGGGAATCTCTGGTGTGATTCATTGGCGAAGTTGGAATAAGTTATGTGAACCTAAACTGGAGGGAGGTATTAGTTTTAGGAATTTGGAGGTTTTCAACACGGCCATGTTGGGTAAACAACTTTGGTGTCTCCTGGAATACCCAGATTCATTACTAGCGAGAGTCTTTAGAGGTCGATATTACAAAGATCAGTTTGTCATGGAGGCATCGTTGAAACTTTTGTCGTCGTATGGTTGGCAGTCTTCTCTCTGCAAAAAGTCTGATTCTGAGTGGGGGCATTCGAAAAATTGGAAATGGGAGATCTATTCAGGTTTGAAAGGACCCCTGGGTACCGGACTTGGCTCCACGGCCATCTACTGGGGTAAATTTGATCTTATTCCCTGAGCTCACAGTAGATCAATTCATTGATCAGGATGCCGACAAATGGAAAGAGATACTAATCCGACAATATTTTGCCTCGGATGATGTACAATTAATTCTTGGGATCCCGGTGCCTAGGAGGAGGCACCCTGACACATGGGCATGGCATTTCACACCCACCGGACGATATTCGGTTAAATCTGGATATCAGGTGGTGGAATGGCTCGCAACACTCCGGCACCGCAAATTTGGGTCATCCTTTGATGTTTTGTACAAGATCATTTGGGATCTTAATTGTCCAAATAAGATTAGACATTTTATTTGGCAAGCTTTGTCAGGGTGTATGGCAGTAAATGGAAATATGGTTCGAAGAGGGATTCCCGGTGACTCACATTGCCTGCGATGTGACGAGAATCCAGAATCTATAAATCATGTGCTTTTCTTGTGCCCACCGGCACTACAAGTATGGGCACTATCGAGAATACCGTCAGCGCCTGGTACTTTTCCCGGTAGTTCTTTCTGGTATAATCTGGATTATCTCTCTGGGCAAATGTTGGGAAATGGTTCTATTACTATATTTCCTTGGATATTATGGCATATTTGGAAAGCGAGAAACTCTTTCTGCTTCTCTAATAGAGATATGGATCCTCGTATCATTCTAAGTAAAGCGGAAGCAGATTACTTGGAATGGAAACAAGCGCGTCATAGTGAACCACAACATAGAGTTCATGCCATAAGATGTTCTTATATAAGGAAATCTCTTTTAGCTTTCCCCACCACAGCCAATTCGCATTTCACAGGCTTTAAGTGCTACGTGGATGCATCCTGGAAGCCTATTGACCGTTACTCTGGACTAGGTTCGTACTGCTTCTCAGATTCAGTGGGAGGTGAGAGTACGGGGGCCAAAGGTATTCATAGGAGCCTTTCGGCCACACACGCGGAGATAGAAGCAGTGATTTGGGCGATGGAATGTCTAAAATCCCTTCACATCACAGAAGTGGAGATTGCGACTGATTGTGAGACGGTAGTAAGAATTCTGGATTTCCCAGACGATTGGCCAGCTTTCATGCCTTATCAGAAGGAGTTTCAGCGGCTGCGGGTTTTCTTCCAAGAGTTCTCCTTATCAGCTATACCACGATCCCTCAATCACGACGGGTCAGAGAGTTTCTTTATGATCGATGACGATCTCTGTTCTCTTTGCTATCTATTTTTGTTATGTCATCTGCCGTTGCCAAAAAAAAAAATTACATATTAATTTGGATAATAACTCATAACTCTCACGTATATTGACTTTTAACAAAGGATTCACAAGAAATTAAAAATACATCTAACTGAAAGACAAAGACAAAGGCAACACATAAAAAGGTGATAACAGTGCAGTCAGCATATAAGAACAGTTAAGAGTGTAGCATGAAACAAACTTTGTCCTATTAAAAGTTTTGGAAAGTATTATTTAACATCTAAGCAATATAGATTTAGAGTATAAAAGTACTCGAGATAACGGAAGGGAAGAAATTGACAAGAGTGACTTAGCAACAAACAAAAAGAAAAAATCTGAATTAATCGTGAAATCATGATGAAGCAGAACAAAATGTAAGCGAAAACTTGAAATCACTTTTGTAACCCTAGAAAAGCGTAATCGATTATCTATAAGCGCAAATCATTTGAAAATTATCGACAAGCAAAACCACAATCAGGACACCACAACTATATATCAAACTATAAAACAATAGTGGGAACCAAAGATAAATGATTAAATCACCAAAACTATAGACCTTATTATGTGTTTTTACCCTAACAAAACCAAAACGGGAATAAACGAGATCGAGAACACACATACAAGGGGGAGAACTAACTTGAGGGATGGTTGACTGGGCGAACAAAGAAATGGTTTCGCTTAATTGAAGATTAAATCCGCTCTTGAAGAAGAGAAAGAGAGAAATCGCTTTAAAGAGGATAAAAACTAGAGAACAAAATAATAAGCCGTTTTGTTTTCTTTGATATAAACAGTTTCGGCTATTGAGAGGTCCAAAAAACTTCATTAGACCATCTTCATCAAAGGTTCTTAGTAATATCAGGCTCACATTCATAGGCCCAAATTGAAATAAAAATAAATATGCATTAGCCCAAATTTGAAGAGCCGGTTCGCCAGAGGGAACCCGTAAGACACGGGTTCACGCCATGCGGCGAACCATGATTGGGTCTTTTTTTTCGTTGTCGGTGGCGAATCCTCTACCTCATCCAGAAGTCTCTGTGTTTCTCGTCATTTCCGCCATATCAAAGAAAAAAATAGGGTTTGTGCGACGCCATTTCTGGCGCTTTCTCAGTCAAATCGACAAGTCTCAGGTAAGTATCGACTAGATTTGTTGTAGTTTTGGTTCGATTTGAGTGTAGAAAGCGATTTGGGGGCTTGAACTGAGTCTTGGGTTCGAATCGATTTGGGGCTTTTGATTGAGAGTTTTTAAATCGTTCTTTCACGTTCTAATTGCGTTTTGGGGGGTTCGTTTAAGGGTTTCTTATACGAACATCGGTGTTTGACATCAATTTTATGCCTTGTGTGATTTTGGGTTTTAAAATCGAAAATTAGGTTAAAGGACAAGTTGACACAAGTTGACAAGCTCTTCTTCTTTGTTCTCTACATGTGCAGAAACAGGTTGAGAAGCTCTGCTTCGAGTGACAAGCTCTGCGCCTTTGGTCAAGTTAAGGTAATGAACCTTAACTTTTATGGACATGCTCTGTTGGTAGGTTTCTGTGATGAATGTTGATTTGATGTCAGTAACTTGTCATTAAGATGTCATTAACTATTTGTTGTTAGGTTTGTGTGATGAATGTTGATTTGATGTGTTAAGAAAGTGTTTGAAATTAGTATGAAAATGTTTGGTAGTTAGAGTTAGAGTTAATCGGAGAAATGGTTGGTAGTTAGAGTAAGTTTAATTGTTTTGAATGCAAAAACTTGTTTAAAAACAAAAGCAAACCTAATCTAAGAACACAAACGATCTTTAAAAAGCACAACCAAAACCTAAACCTAAATGGATCTTTCTTCCTTATATTCCCCCGGGTTTCTTAACCTATTAGCTACCCAGAGCAGTCAAACAATCAACCTAGAATCCTCTGTGTTTCCTGGGTTTACTAGTCAGAGCTCTGAAGATCATCAAAGGTGGAAAGGAGAAAGTGGACCAAAAGAGGATGTTGTTCTCATCAGCGCTTGGCTTAACACCAGCAAAGATGCTATTGTTAGTAATGAGCAGAAAGGAGAAGCATTTTGGAAGAGGATACAAGAGTATTTTAATTCAAGCAGTCAGGTCAGTGACTTAGCTCCCCGAGAGGCAAGTCATTGCAAACAAAGGTGGGGGAGAGTGAACGCAGAGGTGTGCAATTTTGTGGGACGCTATGAGGCTGCTTTAAAGGAGCAAGCTAGTGGCCAAAATGAGAATGATGTCATGAAGGCTGCCCATGACATCTTCTACAATGACTACCTGATCAAGTTCAGCCTTGAACATGCTTGGAGAGAACAAAGGTATGATCAAAAATGGAAGTCAACCTGTTTGGCAAAAGATGGTGCAAAGGAGAAAAGGAAGAAAGTTGTGGACCCTGACATGGAAGAGGTTAAGCCTCCTGGTGTTAAGGCTTGCAAAGCAGCCAAACGCAAGAAGCATGGAAATGAAGCAGAATTGGAAAAATGGGAGAGCATGCTTGCTGTGAAAGAGAACATATCGAAGCATAAATTGCTTGATCAGTCACCAGTTTTTGATGACATTTTACAAGGTCGTGCTCCAAAAATTAAATTCAAGGTCAATGGCCATAACTATCGTATGGCGTACTACTTTACTGACGGTATTTATCCGAAATGGTCAACCTTTATCCAATCCATCCCACTTCCTCAAGGTCGTAAAGCAGAGCTATTTGCTGAATGTCAAGAAGCCGTCAGAAAAGATGTCGAACGTGCTTTTGGAGTATTGCAAGCTAGATTTGCAATAATTAAAAATCCAGCTTTACTATGGGACAAGGAAAGCTTAGGAAAGATTATGAGATCTTGTATCATACTGCACAATATGATAGTAGAGAACGAAAGAGATGGATACACTCAATATGATACATCAAACTTCAAAGTAGGAGAATCAAGCAGAAGTTGAGAGGTGGATTCCTCGTACTCTATGGACATCCCTTTCAATCTCGGTAAAATGCTTGGCATTCGCAATCAAATTCGTGATCAACGGATACATGATCAATTGAAAGCTGATTTAGTTGAGAATATCTGGCAAAAATTTGGTCGTGAAGATTAATTATTTTTGTATGAATATAAATTCTCATTGTAATGAATAATAACTTCTTAAAAGTATTTAAAATATATAAATTTATTTCTAAGAACCCTATCTTCGGGTTCACTAATGCAGGAATAAAATACATACAGGATATTCTTTGTTCATGATCCCACCAAAATATTAATACAATAATTTTATTAACCCCAAAATGGGGTTCACTAATGTGGATGGTCTTAGTGTTTGTTTTTAGTTTATTGAAGGCTAATGTACTTTTCGTAATCACGAGGTATTTGTATTTTTGATATTTTTTCATTCTAAGAAAGTCCTCAATATGTTTGAATAAATATGTGCTTTAACTCATTTTTGTATTGATCTTTTATATATTTAAAATAAACTTTATCTTCTATTTCCGTTGATAAAACACAAGACCATCTTTTTCCATTTTCTTTTATAAGCTGAATTAATATACTAATTTATCTTACAAAAATATCCTACTTATATTAAATTAGCTTGTCTTTATCACGCTTAACTACGACGTTTACTGTTTCAAAAATTACACCGAGAAAGTCATATTTCGTCCCATTGATATAATAATAAAACTGTTCTAGCAATATGGAGTATCATTTCTTATTTTTTACACATATTTTTAAAGAATTTTGACAAAAGGAAAATGTATAAAAGTTTGGGAGGTGTAAAGGAGATTGAATTATGATAATCATTACCAAATCTTGGTTCTAGAACTCAGAACTGCCACGAATCTGGGAAAAGATCTAAATGGAATTTTGTTTACATAGTAGAAAAAATATAAAGAACTAAAACTAATTTAAAAAACCTAATTAATTGATAGTATTTGAACCTATCCTAGTACGTACCAAGGAATAAACAATACTTTCAAAATAAGAAAGAAGACATGTGGATAAGTATTATACGTACCTAATAGTGCATTTGCATTGTTGAGTGGTCGATATTGAACAAACAAAAAAACTTCATATCTGTAAAGAGAAATTTGAAGTCACGTTATAAGAAAAAACCATGCTGCATCCCATGAAACAAATTAATTCTAAATACATTATCCAGAAAATGAATTAAAAGTTATCCAATATAGATAAAGATAATTAGTTGGACCGTCGAATGAAATGCGATCCTTGCTGATTACTACATGGCATCTTCAATTAACTTCGCCACCAATCCACCGACCTCATCAAACTCGTCGTTTTTGGTAAAATTATCATATTCACTACGTATTGGTTTACAAAGAAGAATATTGATTGTGAATGTTTCAATGTTATCTATTAGTTGAAATCGACCGAATTTGTAAATTTTGAGGATGTAAGAAACACTGATGAGTTGCATAATGTTGAAAAACGAACAAAGATAATTCGGACATAACTCGTTATGTGTTTGGGTTTGGATAGAGCCGTTGCCATCATTTGGGTATGAAAAGTCAAAAAATTGTATTTGACTTCCAATAATTTAGATGGTTTCTTAACAATTTTTAGTATTAAAAAAAGTAAGAAAGGAGGAGTGAGGATTAGAAGATTTTTTTATTTAAGAAACTATTCAAAAAATTAAGAAATTTTTCTTCTATGTGTCATATTTTAATTGGGTTTTATTGGCTCTCATTCTATGTGTACAATTTTTTAATTAAAATATTGGTAAAATATTTATTTTTGAGTATATCATTGATAATGTTGCTCTTACAGTTATGCTTACATCGGCGTTTATACGCTATTTTTTGCTTTCCTTTGATAAGTTTCAAGTTGGACTTTCATTTATTCATGATTTTAAAATTATATAGTTTATTTAACATAGTGGGAAAAAATGAGATTAGTCTTATTTGATCAATGATACATCATTTCTTTTAACCCAATTAAGATTAACCTTATTTAAATGATATAGTTTGCTTAATCATACCATATTATACGACTAATTGAAGTCAAGTTTCACTAATCGACATTATTTTTCATATTTTATTATAATATTATACAAATAGATGAAAATAAATGGGATGACGAGTGGTGATATCAATTGTTTTTATCGTCTAGCTAGATTAAGTTAAATAACTTTGTGAAATTCCCACAAGCTCTTAAAAGTCAATATATACATGCAGAGACATGTTCACTAAACGGTCACCTTGTTGCTCAAAATCACGAAACAGCGTTACATTATTTAATTATATGATTATCTTATGATGTGGATAATTAGTAGTAAAACATTATTAATGTGAAAATCAAATTAATCTAGATTAACAGCTAAGAAAATACGAAAAGACAGCTCAACACTTTCCCACTTCTTCTCTTCTTTACTCTCTATATAATTATGACAAGTAATATCTGTTTTGTCCATCGAATCTCTTCTCAATTTCGCTTATTCTTTCCTTTCGTTTTCAAAAGATTAAAAGAGGGTCAGAAAGATAAAACTAAAGATTTTAGTGGTCTTGTTTAGAATTTCTTAAGAAAATGCCTGCCGGTGGATTCGTCCTCGGAGATGGCCAAAAGGCTTATCCCGGCAAACTCACTCCCTTTGTTCTCTTCACTTGTGTCGTGGCTGCCATGGGCGGTCTCATCTTCGGTTACGATATCGGAATCTCCGGTAAGTACTCACTAGTTTTCTTAGTATACATTTCCACCCCATAACTATCTATCGAGTCATTGAAACCCCCCAAATCAGAAATTGTGATTCTCTTTCTTCATGCAAAAACATTAGGAATAATGGAAAAATCACCCTACACTTTTCTCTATAGTCGTAATTACAGAACCGTCAACTATATTGTAGATTTTTGAAGAATTACAAAATCGTCCCCTATGTTTGTATAGAGTCATGAAAACCCTCATCCATGTCGTGATCATATTTTTAGAGAAATTCCGATTAAATAATTTCTGTTATAAACACAGGTGGTGTGACGTCGATGCCGCCTTTCCTCCGGAGATTTTTCCCCGCGGTGTACCGGAAACAGCAAGAAAAAGCGACAACAAACCAGTACTGTCAATACGATAGCCCAACGCTTACGATGTTCACTTCGTCGCTATATCTGGCGGCGCTAATCTCGTCCCTGGTGGCTTCCACCGTCACAAGAAAGTTCGGACGGCGACTCTCGATGCTCTTCGGTGGCATACTATTCTGCGCCGGAGCCCTCTTCAATGGATTTGCTAAACATGTTTGGATGCTCATCGTCGGTCGTATCTTGCTTGGTTTTGGTATCGGTTTCGCTAATCAGGTCCCTCACTATAAACCATTATCTAATTATTATGTCATTAATTGTTTTATATTTTTTAATTTTTGTTTGCATGTTCTTTTTCCAACTTTACATCATGATTAAAGATAAGACTTGTAAACATTTGTTTTTAATAAGTCTCTACTTGTTTTATAAAACTTTAAATTGTAGAGTAGAAAAATTTATACTCCTTCTATTTCATATACATTTTTTTTGTTTTATATTATTTGTTACTTTTTAACTTTAATATAATTTTTGTATGAAATTTCAAAATATAACTTTGGTATAAATGTTATATAATACTAATAGATATTATAATTAAGACTGTATTTAATATTTTTGTAAGGTTAATATAGTTAATATATAAAAATGTAAAATAATTTAAAATAATAAATAAAATGAAATGGAGAAAGCATTTTATAATCTTGATATGTACCTTAGTTTTGCAAAAGGAAAAGTTTATGGACCAAGCCAACCACTTTCATCGATAGTAATCATCATATAGTTTGGTCAAGTTGGCATAATTAATTTGTTACTCTTCTTACAACTACGATCGTTAATTTCTACATTATAGTTATATGATATAACAATTATTGAATTGTTTTTGGGCTAGTATCTACAATTACACGTGGTCTGTTCATCAACCCGTGATGTCTCTTTCTCTACAATTTTTATTGATTTAATTAATTAAAGAGATATGATATAGTATTGTATATATCTTTGATAACTCATTGATGTAGATCTCTTTAGATAGAAAAAGGTATTGTTCGGACCGTATCTTCTTGATCTATACCATAATGACAAAAATAACCCTGTTTAAATTCCATGATTAAGATCATGCCCCTCTATTTAAAACTGCTAATTACATAACTAACCTTATCTAATCTTTGTACTTACAGTCCGTGCCACTTTACCTCTCTGAGATGGCTCCATACAAATATAGAGGAGCTCTAAACATTGGCTTCCAGCTCTCAATCACAATTGGAATCCTCGTCGCCGAAGTACTCAACTACTTCTTCGCCAAAATCAAAGGCGGTTGGGGATGGAGGCTCAGTCTCGGTGGCGCGGTGGTTCCTGCTCTGATCATAACCATTGGCTCCCTCGTCCTCCCTGACACTCCCAATTCAATGATCGAGCGAGGTCAACACGAGGAGGCCAAAACCAAGCTTAGGCGAATCCGTGGTGTTGATGACGTTAGCCAAGAGTTTGATGACTTAGTCGCCGCTAGTAAAGAGTCACAGTCGATAGAGCATCCGTGGAGGAACCTTCTCCGCCGTAAATACAGGCCACACCTCACTATGGCCGTTATGATTCCATTCTTTCAGCAACTAACCGGAATCAATGTGATTATGTTTTACGCTCCGGTTTTGTTCAACACCATTGGTTTCACAACCGACGCTGCTCTCATGTCCGCCGTGGTTACCGGCTCAGTCAACGTCGCTGCTACGCTCGTTTCAATCTACGGTGTTGACAAGTGGGGACGTCGGTTCCTCTTTCTCGAAGGCGGTACGCAAATGCTATTATGCCAGGTAAGGAGACAGTAACTACTTCACTCATTTCTTGTATTCATACACAAACATTTTAATCTCTTTTGATTGGTTACTTATGGTTTATGCTAATCAAAATGTGTTGTTGTGATTGTAGGCTGTGGTTGCAGCGTGTATTGGGGCCAAGTTTGGGGTAGATGGTACACCTGGTGAGCTACCAAAGTGGTATGCTATTGTGGTTGTAACGTTTATATGCATCTATGTGGCTGGTTTTGCGTGGTCTTGGGGTCCATTAGGATGGTTAGTACCTAGTGAGATCTTCCCGTTGGAGATAAGGTCGGCGGCTCAGAGTATTACCGTGTCGGTGAACATGATCTTCACCTTCATTATCGCTCAAATCTTCTTGACGATGCTTTGCCATTTGAAGTTCGGGTTATTCCTTTTCTTTGCCTTCTTTGTGGTGGTGATGTCTATATTCATATACATATTCTTGCCGGAGACGAAAGGGATTCCGATAGAGGAGATGGGTCAAGTGTGGAGAACTCATTGGTATTGGTCCAGGTTTGTGCAGGATGGTGAGTATGGCAATGGGCTTGAGATGGGCAAGAACAATAGTAACCAAGGAACTAAAGATGTTTGATTTATCATTATTCTTTTCTTACAAGAGTTTTAAAATGTGTAATTTCTAATTCCGTAAAGCAAAATAATGTACTAGTCTAGATTTATTTGTGTTTATATATAATTCAAATGTTAAATTGTGGAATTATGCATTATGGTTCTTTTTATGGATCTTCTTAATACTTATTTCCCTTCTGTTTGTGTACATTATAAAACAATTATTAATTACAAAGCCAATTTATAAGTACATATGGAAAGTACATAGAAATGGTTATAGTATGTTCTCATCATCAGAGAAGGAATCCTTACGATCATTAGATTCAAGAGACAGAAGATCCTCGTCACTCGTAACCGAGACAAACATAGGTTGTTTGGGGTTTGGAAGATCCATTGTTGACGTCAGTATTGACATAACTTGTTTGATGTTTGGTCTGTCTGTTGCTTGGTGTTGAACAAAGCAAACTTATCTGAACACATCTCATCACTGCTTCAACTGAATCTGAAAAATAAATGTCTTGATCCATAGATCCACTCCTCCGATTTCGCTCCATGAATCCCATGCCTGTTACAATGATTCAAAACATAAGAATAAAGTTTGTTTGGAATCAAACTCTAAGACACTTAAGTGTGTTTCATACAAATGCAAGAAGGTTTTGGTCCTCTTTATCATGGCTAAAGCTAGATATTTATTTTCCGCTGATGACCAAAACTCCAAAGCTTAAGATGTCAGATTTCTCAGAGAATGTCCCTGTCCATGCATACTCAGGAGACATGTATCCCTATTTGAGTATCAAATTATTTTAGCAGAAAAAAGGTTAGAATATAGAATGTGAAATCTTTGATTCCAACATGTGAATACTGTGATAAGAAAAAGAGAGTGTGACTATTACAAAGTTCCAAAAACTCTTCCAGTGTTGTCTTGATTTTGAATTCCTTGAAACATCCGGGCTAAACCAAAATCCGATATTTTGGGATTCATCTTCTCGTCCAAGAGAATGTTGCTGGCCTTTAGGTCACGATGTACAAATTAAACCAAAAACAAACAAAACATAGCATGTAAATCATGTACAAGTTAGGGAGAAAAATAGAAACTAAGCGAAGATAAAAGTATCTAAGCTTTGGTTGACCATAAACTCATAAACTAATAGCTTCTCCTCTCCTTCAATACAATATCCTAAAAGCCGAACCAATTTTCTGTGTTGTAGTTTTGAGATGAGTTTTAATTCGTCCATGAATTCCTCTGTTCCTTCTGCAGAGCTGTTAGAAAGACGTTTTACAGCTATTTCTTGCCCATCTTCTAGCTTTCCCTGTATGCAGAAATAGTTGCAGATAGTCTCAGTCATATAGAGAACACAAATGATAATAACAGTAAAGAGAAAAATAACTGTACATTATGTTTTACCTTATAAACAGTTCCGAATCCACCTTGACCAAGTTTTTTTGACAGGCTGAAGTTATCGGTAGATGTTTGTATGGTATGCAACTCAAAGAAATTGGAACCTGATGTGGATTTTGAAGAATAAGATTGAAGAGATTTAAAGATAAAGATTCAAGAGATTTTGCAAGAGATTCCGAAAATTTAGAGAGAAGAGAGTATGAAGAATAATTTTCTTTTCTCTTGGTTAATCTTTACATAAGCTTCTACATCCTATTTATAATACAACATAGTGCTTCTATGTAAGGAAGATTAGAGCTACTACATACATGTGTAAGACCTACAATTACATATTTCTATAAGTAGTAATTAGCTTGGTATTCTTTCTCCAATTGGCTCCAACAGCTCTATCTCTTTCTCCTAGGAGCCAACAACTCTTTCTTCCTTCCCTAGGAGCCAACAACTCTCTTCTCACATGTCTCAAAGAAGACATGTGACCTTGACCCCCTCCTTGAGTCTCCAAAAGTCACAAGAAGGAAAATGACTCTAAGACTTGATTGCTTCTTATTCAAGTCTTAGGTTTAATACTCCCCCTCAACCTTAATTCCATAATGTGAATCATTAGGAGTAAGCTTGAAAGTTGTGACTCCCCACCTCATTAAAAACCTTATTGGAAAACCCAATGGGACAAAACCAATAGAGGGAATAAGAGTGTGGTTCATAGTCACGATTTGGTTATTGCAACCAATCCGAGTTTTGAGCATATAAACTCACATACCTTTGTGCTTGCGGCCTTAGTGAATATGTCGGCTAGTTGGTCCAAGCTTCTTGTGTAGAAAGGCAAGATCACGCCTTTTTCAATCTTCTACCTAACCTTATGACAATCCACTTCGATGTGCTTAGTCCTCTCATGGAATACCAGATTTGATACAATGTGAATGGCGGCTTGATTATCAGAATGCATTGTGATCGGATAATGTCACTCAACTCCCAAATCCTTAAGAAATGCCTTTAAATAGCCCTGGGCATTCGGGTACCCGGAGCCGATCGGGTCGGGTCTTTCGGGTTTCGGGTATTTCGGGTTTACCAACATAAGACCCGATAGGGTATTTTTCGCGGCTCCTGGTCGGGTTCGGGTATTAAATTTCGGGTTCGGGTATCAAATTTCGGGTCGGGATCGGGTCGAGTTCGGGTTATCCGAATTTTTTAACTAATTTTTTAATCAAAATATTTTCAAAAAAACAGTTTTAAAAATCACAACTTATTATACTATTTAATATTTTGGTTTTATAATGTTATATTGATTATAAATTGATTAGTTTTTTTAGATTTGTAATTATAATTTTAAATATTTGTGTAACTATAAGTATATATATAAATATTTGTGTAAATATATTATATATTTCGGGTACCCGTTCGGGTTTTGGGTTTTACCCTATCGGGTTCGGGTACCCGTATTTTCATAATGTAAAACCCGTTCGGGTATTTTATAGATTTTGGTTCGGTTCCGGTTCGGGTGTTTCAGATCGGGTTCGGGTTCGGGTTCGGATTTTGGATATTATGCCCATGCCTACCTTTAACCATATGAGTTCATCCGTGAGCTTAATCATTGCTCTATATTCGGCTTCCGCACTTGAGCATGACACCACCTTTTGCTTCTTGCTTTTCCAAGTTACCAAGTTGCCTCCAAGAAACGTGCAATACCCGGTTGTAGATTTCCAATCTTGTCTCTCTCCGGTCCAATCTGCATCACAATAACCGAAAAGTGTTGTGTCTTTGATCCTTCCTATCCAAATGCCATGATCGGGTGTTCCTTTAAGGTATCAGAGAATCCTTTCTACCATATTCCAATGGCATTGCCTTGGTGCTTGCATATGTTGACTTATTTGATTCACTGCATAGCTTAGGTTCGGCCTTGTGATGGTAAGATATATGAGCTTGCCAACCATCTTCCGATACTTGTGTACATCGGCAAAGAGGATATCTTCATCATTTTCCCCCTTGCACGTGACTTTGTAGGCATCTTCAAGAGGTGTGGAAGCCTTTCTTGAACCTACATTACACTCTTGCAAAAGATCAAGTGTATATTTGCGTTGAGAAAGAAAAAGACCTTCCGGGTAGCGACAAACCTCAATACCAAGAAAATACTTCATAGTTCCCAAGTCTTTAATGTCACAAAGAAAGTGAAAATGGGATTTAATACCTTGGATCCCGGTCAAGTTATTTTCCGTGATGATAATGTCATCAACATACACAAGAAATACCACAATACCATCTTTACCTTGATGAGTGAATAGGGTGTGATCGACTTCAGATTTCTTGAAGCCTTGGTCCCTCAAAGTATGGCTCAACTTATGATACCACGCCCTTGGTGATTGTTTGAGGCCATATATAGCCTTCCTTAAATGTAATACTTGGCCAGGACGAACAATATGTTATAAGCCCGGAAGTGGGTGCATATAAACCTCATCTTCAAGTTCTCCTTGAAGGAATGCATTCTTGACATCCATTTGCCACAATTCTCAATCCAAGTTAGTTGCTAAAGATAAAACAACACGTACCGTGTGGAGTTTGCCAAGCAGAGCAAATGTGTCATTGTAATCTTCTCCAAAGGTTCTTGTAAATCTGCGAGCCACGAGTCTTGATTTGTGGCGTTCAGTCATTCTATCACTATTATACTTGATAGTAAGATCCACCTAGATGTGATGGTTTCTTTCCAAGTGAAAGTTCGGATTCCTCCCAAGTGTGGTTCCGTACCATAACCCTATGTTCATCATCAATAGAGTCACACCATACCTTATGTTGTTTGGCTTCATCATACGTCTTGGATACGGAATGTTGTTCAATTTGTGTAGGGAAGGTGTGATGGATGTGGAAGATGTGAATGAAAGGACATGGGGCTCGAAGAGGGTGAGCCATGGCCATGTTGTTGAAGTAGACATGTGGATCAGCCCACCGGGAAGCCTTGCGGTGTCGGGTGGAGCAGCGGAGGGTCGAGGGACCAACCGTGATGAGGTCGGACGACGGTCGAGCAACGGTGTACTCCCACCGGCTGTGGATTGGGCCGGACCAACCGTGGTGGGCCGGACGCGTCTTTTCCCGGGGGCGCGAGAGTTCTGTCCAGGGCGTACGCGTCCTTCGCCAAGTCGTCCGCGATCTGGGGTGCGTTCCACTCTGCTTCGGTCAGGGCGGGCGTGGCTTCGGTAAGGTCGGCGGCATCGATAGGGTCGGCGGCATCGGCGGGCGAGCCGTGCCATTACTCGGATCGGCTGCAGCCTCCCCGAGTCTGTTTGCTTCCCGTGCTGGCTGCGTCCCGAGGACGTTGGCTTCTGTTTGAGGGGCTGGGTTGGTTGCGACTCGAGCACTTTGATCAAGTTCTTTGAGATTTGTGTCTCTCCTTGCTCCTTGAGGACTCTGTAAAAATCCCAAGTTTATCAGGCATCAAGCAGAGACCCATTGCCCGGTCGAAATTATTTCGGGTAATGTCTTGAATACTTGTCCAATCCTTGTCTTCATAATAACCTTTTTCCTCCATAAACTTAAAATCCTTAGGCACCATAATTCTGCGTCTATCCGGTATATAGCACTTGTATCCTTTTCGAGTTATAGAGTACCCAATGAACATTCCTTTAATGCTTTTGGGCTCGAGTTTATTCCTTTGTTCTCCAGGGACAATACTAAACACACACAACCAAAAACTTGTAAGTGAATTATAGTGGGCTTAGTTTTGTTTAATACCCTCAAACGGTGATATGTCTTAGAGAACTCGAGTCGGAATTCGGTTGATTAGGTAGCATGCGGATACAACCGCATATCCCCAAAAACGTTTAGTAACGTTGGAATGGAACATCATGGACCTAACCACCTCCATAAGGTGTCGGTTCTTGCGCTCCGCCCCCCATTTTTTTGTGGGTATATGGAAAAGTTGTTTGATGAATTATCCCGTTTTTCGTAAGGTAATGTTGGAATGCATTGCTCATATAGTCTCCACCGTTATCCGATCCTAAAACTTTGTTCTTGGCACCATACTGTTTAAAACCATAAGTTTCGAAGTTAGTAAATGATTCTAGAACTCGATCTTTAGTTGATAGCAATGTTATCCAAGTAAATTTCAATTTTTTGTCAATAAAAGTCGATAAAATTAAAGCAATTTCGGTTCATATGGTGATAACCAAACATCCGAATGAACAAGATTAAAGCAATTTTCATATACGGTTATGGATTTAGGAAAAATAGATTCGCAATGTTTACCAAGAATGCATGCTTCACAATAATCATTTTTAAATATAACATTCGGTAATAATAAATTCAAAGCCCGAGTATGTGGATGTCCTAAATGAGCATGCCACAACTCATCATGTTCAAGTTTACAACTAGAATTAAAAGCATTAGAAGAACTAGATAAAGTAGCATTAAAAAATAAAGTAGGATTGTTCTTGATGTCATGCAACAAATACAATCCATCTTTGGTTATTTCTTCTCCAAGGGTCCGACCACTCTTAATATCCTGAAAATAAACCTTGTTAGGATCGAAAATAGCTTTGCAATTTAAGTCATTTACTGTCTTACACACACTTAACAAGTTTGATTTAAACGATGACATATTAAAGGCTTTCGTATTTTTATCAAATCATCGTAAATCCCCTATACCTTCAATAGGAACTTGTTTACCATTGGCAATTACTACATTCCCTATGGTAGTTCTAACATTTTCTAGTAAATTTATATTACTAATCATATGGTGAGATGCTCCGGAATCTATACCAATGGTTTAGTAATTTTCGAGACATAGAAAGAGTTACCAGACTCCTTTAAAGCATTGATTAATTTGATGAGCTCTTCAAGGTCAGATCTCCTTACATACTCCCCTTGATTAGCTACCATAGATGTGCCATTCGTGCCTTGAGAGTGTGATTCCGAGCTGCCTTGAATCGTGCCTTCATTTGCTACATTTGCTTTACCCCTTTCTCCTCGGTTTTGTTTCAAGTTGGATGAAGCGTCCAACATCTATCCTTGGTGTGTCCCTTACGTTTGCAGTGCTCACATACAAAGTTTTCCTTTCCTCTTGTCAGTATGAAGCTTTGTTTCCCATCACAAATTCCCCTTTTTCACCGAAAATATTTCCTGACCCTTGTTCTCTTTGCACCAAGCCGCAAGCCTCATCCAAGGTCGGAAGCTTCTCTTGTCTCAAGAGATGAAAAATAAAGTCTCCGTAGGCTGGATTTTAGTTCATCATCATGCCAAAGACTTTATCTTGCTCAAGTCTTTCATGAAGAATTTTTGGATCCACCGTAAATGGCCTAAGCATTTGTATTTCTGCCCAATATGACCTATACTTCCCAAGCCATTGAGTAAACCCCATACCTTCTTGCTTTAGGTTGTTGAGAGATTTCTTGACTTCATAAACTCTACTAAGGTTGGAGAAATTCCCATAGACACGTTTTAGAGATTTCCATAATTCCTTAGCATTTTCACAATGGGAGTAGGCTTCATGAATGGATGGTTCAAGTGAGCTTTGGATGATGACTAAAAAAACTTGATCCTCTTGGTACCATTTTGCTTCATCTTCTCCAGACGTGGCTTCACCCTCCTTTTCCTTTGCCTTTGAACTCACCGAAACCGCCTTCTTTGGAGCTCCTCCTTCAATATTAGCCCAAAGCCCTCGGATTTTCAACACACTAGTGACAGTTCTTGATCACAGGAGGTACTTAACACCATTGAGAACCACATTAGCTCCTAAAAACTTCAAGTGTTCCATGATTTTTCGACGAATCACTCTTTTACCCAATGGTCCGAAGAAGTTCTCCAAGAACACAAATGGAGATTTCGAAAAATTTCAAGGATCTTTGAGACTTAAAAGAAAGAGGTAAATTTTGGTCTATGATGAACCAAGCTCTGATACCATGCTAGATTTTGAAGAATAAGATTGAAGAGATTTAAAGATAAAGATTCAAGAGATTTGGCAAGAGATTTCAAAAATTTAGAGAGAACAGAGTATGAAGAAGAGTTTTCTTTTCTCTTGCTTAATCTTTATATAAGCTTCTACATCTTATTTATAATACAACCTAGTGATTCTATGTAAGGAAGATTAGAGCTACTACATACATGTGTAAGACCTACAATTAGATCATTCTACAAGTAGTAATTAGCTTTAATGAAAGCAATGTGGTCTTCTTTCTCCAATTGGCTCCAACAGCTCTATCTCTTTCTCCTAGGAGCCAACAACTCTTTCTTCATTCCCTAGGAGCCAACAACTCTCTTCTCACATGTCTCAAGGAAGACATGTAACCTTGACTCCCTCCTTAAGTCTCCAAAAGTCACAAGAAGGAAAAGGGACTCTAAGACTTGATTGCTTCTTATTCAAGTCTTAGGTTTAATACCTGATACATCTTATGATTTCAAATTTTTTCTCCAAGAATATTCTGATATCTCCCCTGCTACACGAGCTTCCCATACGAGTTACATGTATTCATCCACATATTAGTACGTAAATTTACAATAAAATAGAGACATAGACAAATAGCTTTTAGCATATGGATCGAACCTTGTTAATCCAATGTGATTGTTGAAAAAAGAAAAAGAAAAGACAGTTAGCTTTTAAACTTTTTCCGGAGTCTCACCATTTTGTTTCAGTCTGTATTATTGAACTTTGATCTCTCTTTTGTTTAGGATCGGACAACAACAAACGTTAGTTTGATTTTCTCTCTCAAAATCGAATCTCTCTATTTCTTCTTCAATGTTGATTGTGCTCTGTTTTGTTTATGTTTCACATTTTTTTTAATCAACCAATCATTATATATATTATTAATTACCAACAAGGGTATATATATTTTACAACATACCTATTCACTAAAGGTTATGTCTTCTAAGAGACATCCTTAAACCTAAAGACACGAACTTACAAACAAACACAACCATTTGTTTGTACCCATTCATACACACATATTCGATTACATGAATCTTATAGTTTATTATGAAACCCTAACGTTGTTTCATGATATACGATGAAGACTTGATCATATTCCAACACTCCTCCTTGATTATGGTTTCATCGTGACTCCTAGTTCCTCTCTTAAAGCTTCAAATTGTGATGTGCTTAGAGATTTGGTTAGAATGTATGTGACTTGAAACTCTCTTGGACAATACTCAAGTTTGATTCTCCCTTCTTGCTCAGCTTCTCTTACAAAGTGATATTTGATGTCGATATGCTTTGTTCGATGCTGTTGAACTGAATTCTTTCCTATAGCAATCGCATATTGATTATCACATAGAATACGAGTACCTTTTTCAGTCTTGAATCCAAGTTCATTCACTAAGCGTTGCAGCCATATTGCTTGATTTGCTGCAGAGCAAATCGCAATGTACTCGGCCTCAGCAGTTGATTGAGCCACCGTCTTTTGTTTGCTTGAATTCAAACAGCAAGCACCTGATCCTATTGTAAAAACATAGCCGTTTGTGCTCTTCTTGTCTTCAACTGAACCTCCCCAATCACTATCGGAGAACCCTACCAATTCTGGTTCTTCTACTTGTTTGAATTTAATGTCATAGTTCAAAGTACCTTTAACATACATTAGCACTCGTTTTGCTTTTTGGTAATGTTGCATCATTGGATCAGACATGTAATGAGAAAAATATGAAGTTGCATACATAATGTATGGTCGTGAAGCACAAAGATATAGCAAACCTCCGATCATGCATCTATACTTTGTAACATCTTCAAGTTTCTCCTTAAACTTCTTTTCTTTTGCCATTCAGTGTTAGAGGTGTTAATAACATCTTGCAGTCTTACATTCCAAATTTGTTTAGAAGCTTCTTGGCATAATTTTCTTCTGATAAGAATAAACCACTTTCAGTTTGAATTACTTCCATGCCAAGGAAGAAACTTAGTTCTCCTAAATCTGTCATCTCAAACTCATTCTTTATCTTTTCTTTGAAGTCTTAGATTTCTTCTAAGTTGTTTCCTATGATTATAATGTCATCGTCATACAAGCTAACCACCAATATTTCGTTTGTACCTCTCTTTATATAGAGTGCTGCGTTGTTGATGCTTCTTTTGAATCCATGTTTGATGAAGTATCCATCAATTCGACCATACCATGCTCTAGGCGCCTGTTTTAAGCCGTAGAGTGTTTTGTGGAGTTTAAGGACTTTAAACTTTGCTTCCTTATTCCGGGAGGTTGTTCTATGTAAGTCGTAGAGTGTTTTGTGTCGAGTTTTTTTCTCTTTTCATCTGGTATGTGTATGTAGCAAACACACCCGAAAACTTTCAACTGTTCAACACTTGGTTTCTTTCCACTCTATATATCCAATGGTGTAACTCCTTTATCCAATGATTTTGATGGCAATCGGTTTTGCAAATATGTTGATGTTGCTATTGCTTCAACCCAAAACTTATTCGGTAACTTTTTCTCCTTAAGCATTGATCTTGCCATCTCTACAAGTGTCCTGTTTTTTCTTTCAGCAATAACATTTTTTTGTGGAGAATAAGGAGTTGTTACCTCATGATGTATGCCACTTTCTCGACATAACTTCTTGAATTCGTCTGAAAAATATTATCCTCCTCCATTGGTTCTTAGTCTTTTTATCTTCTTCTCCAATTAATTCTCCACAAATGGTTTGAAGATCTTGAACTTTGACAGCACTTCACTTTTGTTTCTCATGAAGTAGACCCATGCCATCTTAGAGTAATCATCACTGAATGTAAGGAAATACTTACTTGAGTTCAGCGATTCATTTTGCATTGCACCACACACATCCGAATGAACAAGTTCTAGTGTTTGACTTGTTTTGCTTTGCGATTCGTTTGGAAAGCTTTTCCTTGATTGCTTTCCCATCTCACATGATTTACATACATCTCTTGCTACTGAAAACTTTGGAAGATCTTCTACTGTCTTCAACTTCTGCATTTTCTCCATCTTGTCATAGTTTACATGATCCAATCACTTATGCCATAAACTCGTTCTCTCTTGTTTTTCTTCGCATGCTACATACGTTTCTTCACTTGATATTTTCCACTCAATTGGAAAGCTTTTATCCTTCATCTTAATGTCCATGATCTTCGTCCTTTTTGGGTCTTGGATGATGCAGTTTTCTTTCTCAAAAATCAGTCAATATCCATTGAATATCATTTGAGAAACACTTAGTAAATTTCTTGCCAATTCTGGTACATATAGGACGTTTTTGATTATGTGATCTCCTCCTTTGTTTGTTGACAATTGTATGTCTCATTTTCCTTCAGATATGACTTTACCACCATTCCCAATTCAAATGGTTATCTTCTTACTTCGATCCAGATTGATGAAGTGTCTTGAATCTCTTGACATGTGATTGGTTCAGCCGCTGTCCACTAGCCAAGATTCGTCGCCTAAATTTGAAGTCTCTTTATCTTCAACGGCACTAAAAAGCATGTGACACTCATCTTCACTTTCACCATCAGATTCTTCTAGACTAAGGTGTGCTCTTTCATTCTTTCTAAGTCGACATTCTTTTGCTATATGTCCTGATTTGTTACAGACATAGCATTTCCTCTCGTAGGTTCACTACAAGAAAACACGCCTTTTGCGATGGCGAAACCCCTTGCAAGGCTGTCGCAATAGGCAAAAAGAAACGCCCTTGCGATGGCCACTTATATGTCGCAATTTGCGTGTCGCAAACATAGATACGTAGCATGGACGTCGCAAGGTCTGCGAGGGAAAGAATATGTCGCAAACGCCTAGCATAAGTCGGTGTCGCAACAGCCTAGCAGAGCCTGCGACGACCTTGCAGGAGCGCGTCCTGCGACTCTCTTGCAAGGGCGCGACCTGCGACACCCTTGCGAGGGCACGTCCTGCGATAACCTTGCAAGGGCGCGACCTGCGACACCCTTGCGAGGGCACGTCCTGCGACAACCTTGCAAGGGTGCGTCCTGCGGCACCCTTGCAAGGGCGCGTCCTGCGACTCCCTTGCAAGGGCGCGATCTGCGACTACCTTGCGAGAGCACGACCTGCTACGTCCTTGCGACGCCGTTTATAATTTATTTAAAAAAAAAAAAAAAAATTTAAATATTTTAAATATAAATTTAATATTAAAAAGATTTTTTTCGAATTAAAAATATTTTTAAATAAAAAAGATTACAAAAGGTTTTTTATAATTCAGAAATCGTCCGAGCGATCTAAATTTCCCGACCCGGATCCGGTGTCTTCGTCTTCAGCATTGATCTCGGCAAATGCGTCGGCTAGCTCTGGATCCTTCTTGGCGAGTATAGACCACAAACGATCATAGGTCGTGATTTTCTTCTTAGCTTTGGCAAGCTCGGTGTTAGTCCGATCCAACTCTTGGGTCTGACGGTCGACAATTTGCCGCAGGTCACTGGTTGTCGCGGATGACTGCGAGAATCCTTCTGGTGAGATACATGGCTCAATCTTGGACCCAAGAGAACCTGTTCCAAATATTCTCCCTTTTTTACGGGGAGCGATCTAATAAAAGAATAACAATATTAAGTTAGTTAAATTTAGCAAAAATATAAGTAAGAAGAAAAATTTAAAATGTAGTTTACCTCGGAGTAGATCTGGTTCTTTTGCGCCGTAGATAATCCCCCGGATGCTGAGCTCTCATCACCGCCCTCTTGAGTCAATTCCTGCAACTTCGCAGTGACGTCGTTGTAGAGCTTCTCGGATTTTTTGTCAATAAATTCTCCGGCCTTGTTCCGCTTGGTGATGTACAGAGTGCCTAGGATATCAGGGTGCGTGTCCCCCGACTCCTCTTGCTGTGAAATTGTAAATTAAAACAATAATTGTTTAAATAAATGTAAATTATATGTAAAAATATTTACCAGTTTGCGGGCCCGAGCTTTGAACGATATTCTGCCCGAGCAATGTTTGTGGGGACCGGTCCCATCAGGGTCAGCTAACCGAGCTGCTCGACAGCTTGCGCTTTTCTTCTGAGACTTAGGATCCTCCCAGTAGCGAATCAAGCCTTCCCAGACTGAATCTTTGAACCACTGTGGCATTGCCTCGTTGCCCTTCTTCTTCCACTTACTCTTCCAACGACCCACCTGATCGTTCATCCCGTCTATGCAAGACCGCCTCGAACTCTTTCCGGACTAGACCGGTAATAGAAACTTCCCAGTGAAAACGTTGCTACAAAAAATAGACATCCGATAGATATCGCGTGTATGAATTATGAGATCTAGACATCTGGCACGGAAAAAATTTTGAAAAACAAATCAGATAATTAAATCTGATAATTGTAACACAGTTAACTAAATCCGATAATTATCTAATAAATTTGGAAAATTTCCGAAAAATTCCACAAAATTCCGAAAATTCCTAAAATTCCGAAAATTCCTAAAAATTCCAAAAAATCCCTAATAATTATCTAAAAATTCCTAAAAATTATCTAATAAAATACAAAAAAAATCCGAAAATTCCTAAAATTTCCGAAAATTCCTAAAAATTCCGAAAAGTTCCGAAAATTCCTAAAATTCCGAAAAAAATCCGAAAAAATTCCTAAAAATTCCAAAAAAAATTCCATAACTAGATCCGACTTATAGGAGCCTAAATCTAAAATTTCATACCTAGATCTAACTAATTACATCCTAAATCTAAAATTTAAAAATTTGACGAAAAAAAAAAAATTGCTCACAATGAATGGCAAGGAGGAGGGAGAAGGAGGAGATGGCGAGAGCTCCGGCGGTAAGTTCCGGCGGCGAGAGGGCGAGAGAGAGACACCGGCGGGGAGAGAGAGAGAGCGAGAGAGAGAGAGAGAGAGAGAGAGAGAGAGAGAGAGAGAAAAAAAAAGAGGAAGAAGGGAGAAGAGAAAGCGAGAATGGAGGACTCGGAGGCGTCGGAGGACCAGCGGAGGAGGCGGAGGTATCAGATTCGCAAGGGAGTCGCCGGAAGAGAAGAAAAATAGAAGAAGAAAGAGGAAGAATCGGGGAAGAAGAAGTCTTTTTTTTTTGTTTTAATCCCCGGGCCGTCGCAAGAGACTCGCGAGGCACGCGATGGCCTTGCGACGTCCCAAAGGTTTCCATTTATTGCTACAACCTTGCGACGTCCCGCGTCCGGGTGTCGCAAGGATGTAGCAAATGTTGCTACACCCCTTGCGACATCCGGACGCGGGACGTCGCAAGGTTGTAGCAAATTTAAAATTTTGAAAACTTGCTACTCGCTTGCGACATCCGGACCCGGGATGTCGCAAGGGAGTAGCAAATTTGAAATTTGAAATATTGCTACACCCTTGCGACGTCCGGACCCGGGATGTCGCAAGGGTGTAGCAATATTTCAAATTTTAAAAATTTGCTATGCCGTTGCGACGTCTAGGTCCGGATGTCGCAAGAGAGTAGCAAGTTTTCCAACTCCTTTGCGACATCCAGACCCGAGATGTCGCAAGGGCATAGCAAATTTTTATTTTTAAAAAATAAAAGGTCCGGAGACCTTTTACGGTTTTTTCTTCTACAAATAAAGATTTATGAGGCCCCTGCCTTCGTCTTATGTCATTTCCCGCAAAATAGTAGAAATGCAATTTTGCGGGATTTTCCAGACGAAGGTAGGGGCCTCACAAGTCATTATGCGTAAAAGGTAAGTTGTGAAAATGAATTGCATTGGAGGGTTATTTATAGGGGATCTTGCTACGGAATTGCAATGTTTCGTATGCTACATAGCAAGGGTGTAGCAAAATGTGGTGTCGCAATGTTATTGCAGGAGTCTAGCATATTTGTAAAAATAATTTAAACAACTAAATGTTCAGTTTAACAACTACAATGAG
The DNA here is from genome assembly GCA_023374145.1 of Lepidium sativum. Classification (NCBI taxonomy): domain Eukaryota; kingdom Viridiplantae; phylum Streptophyta; class Magnoliopsida; order Brassicales; family Brassicaceae; genus Lepidium; species Lepidium sativum. The sequence goes on from JAKUCM010004004.1 coordinate 65,988, forward strand.
ATAGTAGGTCTGAAATCTTATTTAAATTTCAATTATTCTTCAACGGTGTCTTCCTCTTCTTCTGTGTCTTCCTCAGATTCGTTGAACTCATCAGAATCTTCAAGCTCTTCTGTTGTATTATAAGGGACAACGTCTTCTACTTCTTGTTCTGCATGTATGATTTGTTCCGTCGACTCAACAGCTACAGCAAGTTCTAATGATCTTTCTTGTTGCATGACAACATCATCAGCTTCTATCATTATACGACCTCTAGGATTCACTTTTATAACAGAAAACCACTTCTCACGCCTTTGCCTTATACGAGGATATGATATAAAACACACTTGTTCTACCTGACATGATAGAATAAACGGGTCAAACTTAGAATACGTCAGGTTTCCATTTACGTCTGTTACCCCTAAGTTATTAGAGCGTACTCCTCGACCGGACCGTTGTATTGTACCAAAGACATTGGAACAATACGCATCGCAATCCAAGTACTCCAGGAAAGGTGACCTCTATAATTTTGTTCAAAATGCCGTAAAAGTCAGTTTCACCGGGAACATGAATTCCGTAATTTGCCGTTGAACTATTGGAACCATGGTCGTATGTGTGGAACGTATAGCCGCGAGTGAAATACATTGGAGCAGTCACGATTCTGGCAATAGGATCATCCACAAGCTCATGCAACCATAAAGGCATAGGTTTGCCAGAACATCCGTTATTAACCTACAAAATAAAAATTTATAACTTTGCAGGAATGATTTTTGAAAATGTTAATGTATTTAATACAAATAATACTTACATAGTATTTTAGCCAACCAGCGAAATCACGTTCTTTGTAGGTGTCATACTCTCTTTCTTGCAAGTTGGGAAAGGCTTCACGTATCTGGTTGTCAAACTCACTGCAGATATATCACGTATGAATTATATGTACATCAATAAACAATAGTATATAAAATATTTTATCAAAATACCTCTCAAATGGCATCACGTCTTCACAATTTCGCAGTATGTACGTGTGAGATACTCGAGAGTACGTGTGATTTTCCCAATAATCTTCCTTTAACTTCCCACCAAGCCGCCCTACCTGACGAAATATTTCAGGAACCGCAATTGCATATGATGTTGCAACTCCTCCATCGTCGTATCGCCCTACTTGGGTTCTTTTACTTTGAACGGCTGGACTAAAGTAATACGATGTGAAATGTGATGTTTCCTCAATTAGACTTCCAGCCACAATCGATCCTTCCACTTTTGCTTGGTTTTTAACTTTCCTTTTAAGATGGCCCATGAATCTCTCGAACGGGTACATCCATCTAAATTGTACGGGCCCACCGAGGGCAGCTTCGTGTGGTAGGTGGATTGGGAGATGTTTCATCACGTCAAAAAATGCAGGAGGAAAGATCTTTTCCAAATTACAAAGCAACAATGGAATGTTACTTTCTAATTGAGCAATGCCATCCAATGCTAGTGTTCGGGTACAAAGATCCCTAAAAAATGCACCGATCCCTAAATGTAATAAAATTATTATTAATAGCCAATCAATGTAATTCTAAGAAAACTTAAACAAATCAAATCAAAAAAATCATTTACCGGCGATTGATTCATGGACGATAGTTGGAAGCAGCTCAAGTAATGCGAAAGGAAGAAGTCGCTGCATGAATACATGACAATCGTGACTCTTCATACCAGAGATTTTTTTCCCTTGCTCTATACACCTTGAAAATTTAGACACGTAGCCATCCGGAAACTTGACATCTGAAGAAATCCAACTAAACAACGCTTGTTTAGCTTCTCCTGACATACGGAATATCGGAATTGGTTGCTTTCCATCCGTTGTGATATGTAGTTCGGGTCTTGCACAAATTTCGGCCAAGTCCAACCTAGCTTTCAAATTATCTTTACTTTTGCCCTGTACATTTAAAATCGTATTCATCACGTTGTCAAAAAAGTTTTTAACAATGTGCATCGGATCAAGATTGTGCTGTAACAAGTGATCTTTCCAATACGGGAGTTCCCAAAAGATACTCTTCTTGTGCCAATTATGAGATTCACCGTATCCGTCAGGCATGTTTCCAACCACGTGACAATTTCCCCCACGTTCACATGTTTCTTGAGCACCATAATGATCTATTTGCTCCAACACTTCACTGCCTGACATGTATGTTGGTGGAGGAACACGCACAACCTTATTTTTCTTGAACAATTTCTTGTTCCTTCTATATGGATGATGCATGGACAAAAACCGCCTATGACAGTCAAACCAACATGATTTCTTCCCATGCTTTAATTGAAATGCATCTGACCAACCCATACAATATGGACAAGATAGCCTTCCATGGGTCGTCCATCCTGATAACATACCATACGCCGGGAAGTCACTTATTGTCCACAACAAAACAGCGCGCATGTTGAAATTCTGCTTCTGCGCGTAATCGAATGTGCATATACCCCTATACCATAACTGCTTAAGCTCGTGTATCAGAGGTTGCAAGAACACATCGAGGGAACGCTTCAGATGACTAGGACCTGGCACTAGAATAGCCATAAACAAAAATTCTCTTCTCATGCACATATCCGGTGGAAGATTATACGGTGTCAATATGACAGGCCATAGAGAATATTGTCTACCGGATAAACCAAATGGGCTAAATCCATCAGTGCATAAACCTAGATATACATTCCTTGACTCTTTAGCAAAGTCAGAATGCACCGCTTGAAAATGTTTCCACGCCTTTGCATCTGAAGGATGTGTAACCTCCCCATCTTTTACTTTATGTTCATCATGCCATCTCATTGCAGATGCGGTTCTCTCCGATTGATATAATTGCTTCAGCCTATCAGTGATTGGAAGGTACCACATACGTTTGTACGGGATACGCGTCCTTCCGTTCGTTGCACGGTATCTTGGCTTTCCACAAAAACGGCATTCCTGCAGCTTATCATCATCTTTCCAAAAAATCATGCAATTTTCACTACAAACATCTATCATTTCAGATGGTAATCCTAGACCCGCAACCACTTTCTGCATTTCATAATAACTCGCAGCAGAATTATTATCTTCCAGCAAATACTCTTTAAGCAAATCAGCAAATTGATTCATACTTCTCTCGCTTATGTTTCCTTCACTTTTGATAGACATTAGCCTAGATGCTAATGATAGTTTAGATAAACCATCTCTACATCCCTCATAGATGGGTTGATTAGCAGCATCTAGCATATCATAAAATTGTTTTGCTTCCGGGTTAGGTTCTTCCGTAATATTTTCAACAACACCAGGAAAATACCCATGATATGCATTTGTAACCATATCATGTGACATATTTCCTTGTAGATGAGCGTAGTTTTCAAACATACTACCACCATAGTTGTTATTAGCATATTCTTGACTCCCTAGATCATTACCACGAGCACCCATATTACTACTTTCACCACCCATACTATATCCTTCCCCATGCGAAAACCAGACATAATAGTTTGGAGTAAATCCTCTATTATAAACGTGTCTTTTTACCATATCGATATTCAAATATTTCTTGTTCCCGCACTTTAAACATGGACAAAAAATGTTACCATCATTTGGAGTATGTGGGTTATTTGCCGCCTGATTTATAAATGCCTGCAACCCCTCTCGGAACTCCTTCGTCACTTCTCCAGTCTCCATATCCCTTCTGTTATACATCCATCGTCGTAAAGTGAACACTTCATGTTCCGACGTCATTATTGCCCGAATCGTAATTTATTTAAATTTTTTGGAAGACAATTTCTCTCTCTAGATTCTCTCTCTTATTAATTCTTGTTTGGTGTCAATAAAAAATGTCATGTGGGGGATATTTATAGGGAAATTCAAAAGGTCTGCTACGGATTTGCGATGTCGCCAAAGGTACACGCAGAAACCACGCAAATATGTAGCAAATCTGCGATGGCGAAAATGTCTCGCGACAACGTCGCAAGTTTGCAATGGATTTGCGACATACTAACGTGCCTCGCAATAGTGTCGCAAACGACTAGCAATGACATCGCAAACTTGCGACATTTTCTCGGCCTCGCAAGTTTGCTAGGCCATTGCGATGCCCACTTTGGCCTCGCAAGGATGTCGCAATGGCATAGCATTTTTGCGACACCATTTTGGTGTCGCAAATTTCCCTAGCAAATGACCCTTTTTCTTGTAGTGGTTTCACTTCTCTATGAACCATTCCCTTTCTTTTTTCTGAAACAATCGACCTCATTGTGATTGTTCATCTTGCACACACCACACCACTTGTTGGTCTTCTCATAGCGGTTTTTCTTTCGCTTGTTATCTCCTCTTGAGCCAAGCTTTTCTCCATAGAAAGCACCCTCATTGATGCGATCTTCTCGGAGGTTTAGGCACTTCTCATGCGCTTTTAGGGTTCTTATCAATTTGTTACTGAAATAACTGATAGATCTTTTGTTTGTTCGAGTACCCCAACGATACTATCGATTCTCTGTGGTATGGAGATAAGTACCTTTTGAACAACTTGATAATTAGTCTTTTCTTCTCCATGTACTTGAAGTTGATTGCTCAGGTTGATAAGTTTTGTTGAAAACTCGTTGATTGTCTCTCCTTCTTCCATCTTCAGATTTTCATATTCTCTTCTCACGGTTTGAAGATTAATCATTCTAACTTGTTGGCTTCCTTGAAACTTCATCTCAAGAGCATTCCATGCTTCTCGAGAAGATGATGCAGAAGCCATTCTAGGAAAAATTGATTTTGATACTGCACTTTGCAAAATCTGAAGCGCCATCATATCCTGAAGCAATTGGTCTTCTCTTTCTCTTGTTGCTTGAGGCGTGGCTTGAGTGGTTGGATTCTCTGTGATTCCATTCTCAATCACATCCCAGAGTTTTCTGGTTTTCAGAATTGTTGTCAATTTAATTTTCCAGAAACTCTAGGAATCTCCATTGAAGATAGGAATGATTTGATGCATCATTGTCTCCATGTGCTCTGATACCATGTTGAACTTTGATCTCTCTTTTGTTTAGGATCGGACAACAACAAACGTTAGTTTGTTTTTTTCTCTCAAAATCAAATCTCTCTATTTCTTCTTCGATGTAGATGGTGCTTTGTTTTGTTTCTGTTTCACGTTTTTTTTAATCAACCAATCAGTATATATTATTAATTACCAACAAGGGTATATATATATTTTACAACATACCTATTCACTAAAGATTATGTCTTCTAAGAGACATCCTTAAACCTAAAGACACAAACTTACAAACAAACACAACCATTCGATTGTACCTATTCATACACACCTATTCAATTACATGAATCTTATAGTTTATTACGAAACCCTAAAGTTGTTTAATGATATACGATGAAGACTTGATCATATTCAAACATGTATCTCCAACACCCAAATGCCGCAAGCACCAAGATCATAAACACACAGAGGCTTATAGCACTAACAGCAATGATCTCGATTTGCTTGTTTCTAGCTGAGAGAACCACCAAAAAATTAAATTTTAAACCATACTGCAATTGAAAAAGATCATAGGAAATATGATTTGTGATATCTTTAATCCCTACCTAACTCAGAACGTGCAAAACGGTTGGAAAGAGATTCGCCTTCTTCAGTAAACTGGACCATGTCTAATAGCTCCTGGTTCCATACCAAGCATCCAATTCCATTAATATAAGAAAAGGCCAAGCAAGAACAGTTGCAGAAACATCCTTGTTGGCATTTTTCTGTGTCACAAAAGCTTGCCAATTCATAAGAATCTGGAGGCTTAATATTGGCAATACTGCTAAATCCATATGTTGTGTCTTTTCCTTGTGTTGTTGAAGAAGAATTTGTTTGACATGATGATAATTCCGTTCGTCTCACACACCCACGAGTCCAGTTTCCATTATTCCATTCATCATCTGACTTGGGCACAAACCCTCTTAAGCATTTGCAGGTTGGTGTACTAATGGAACTGATACACAAACCATAAGGTCCACATGTACCATAGAGATCACATGACTACGGCAAATGTCTAGTGATCCATCTGATGTTAGCTTGATGTATGACACATCAAAATTCCTTAGTGGACAAAAAGTCAAAACCCCTGTTCCCTTCACCACATCTTGTTTACATATGTTTTATATATTTCTGGTATCCCACTGAACCTTGTTTCCGCCCATGGCCTGCTTCTCCAAAAAGGTGATGATCCTTTCCATACAAGTCCTTGAGCGAGAACTTGTGGAGTAAGCTCAGCTACAAACTCACCAGGAGATGGATCTGTGTTACTCTTCCAGGAAGTCAACAGACGCCTGGTGTTGTTAAGAGTAGAATACATTAGGGATGAGAGAGGAAGCATAGTATCACTAGGATGCTCAAAGCTTTTCCCGTAGATATCCTCCAGTAACATTATCTACAAGTACAAGATTTCCGGTGTTTAGAACCTCAGCACGACAATGGTTAGATGTAAGCACTTCTCTTCCAGATGACCACAAAATATCTTGTTTCTCATCGAGCAAGACAAGGCTTCCATTGCTGCTTATGGTGAGATTCGCAGTGAGACTAATTATTGGATTTTATCTGTTAGCTACCCAAACATGTACCCGAGGAGTGACTCCCTTGAACCAATTCCAACGTATTGATGATTTTTAGAGCTGTTAGGACTAAAAAATCCTTGCTCAAAGGATCCAGCAGGTGAGCTCAGAGTATTTCTATTGACAAAGGACTCGATGTGGTTATAGCTGCAAAGCCATAACTTGTAAACATAGTTAACAAAAGCAAGCACATAAAGTATACAATACGCATCTTTTTCTCTTCCCGTCTGGAAGAGATATTGCTTCAGAAATTCAATGTACTAACAAATACAGAAATTCAAACAACTTATCTTGACCAAGCAAATACTATTGACATTCTTTTTACATTCAAACATCCTAAATTGACCAACGCAGCCTGATAATATAAAACTAAACATATCACATCATTTTAACAAGCATCAAAAGATATTTGACATTATATATCCGGGATAAGCACAAGACATTGAATATCTCAAATGGAAAAAAACAAATATTAACTATAGATTATACCACCGTGATCATCACTGCGACCATTTTGGTATAAACGCTTCAAATAAACTTGAGACCTTTCAGATGTAGAATCTCTGTAACAATATATATTATAAACAATCAACCCGAGTGTGATTAAAGTTAATTAATCATACTGTACTGTGTGGGTTCTACATTTCAATTTGTAGCAAGTTGATACGGGAAAACTTTATCTCCCATGTATCGTAGTTTGTGTAATATCATTCACAGACTCCAAGACTGAGACGACACTCTCTTGGTCTTTAATCAGTAATGCAAAGGCTGGTTGTTTTGGTTGTGGAAGATCTGTTGAAATTGTGATCATGGATACTACTTTTGCAATGTTGGCCTGTCTATAGCTTGATGTTGGATGCAGAGCAGACCAATCTGAACACAACGAGCGACTTCAAGTGGAGAACAAGAGCTTGAAATATCTTGATCCAATAGATCAACTCCACCGGTCTCTAGCCAACATTCCCATGCCTGGTATATCGTTTAAAATTGAAAGCAGCTGAGAAACTGTTTGCATTGTCATATTCTAATTTGGAAAACTAGGATTAGGCAAATCTCTTACATATTCAAGAAGGGTTTTGCCTTCCACTCTACATTTAAAGCTCGATATCTTTTTGCCACTTATAATTTCTAGCTGTAGAACCCCAAAAGCGTATATGTCCGACTTCTCTGAGAACATCCCTGTCCATGCATACTCTGGAGACATGTATCCTCTGTCCATATCCTAAACAGTCTCGCTAAGTTAAAATAATTTAATCTATCTTAGCATGTCAATGGTATAGGTACTTACAGAGTACCAACAACCTTTCGAGTGTTATCTTGATATTGGGTTACTTGAAACATTCGAGCCAATCCAAAATCTGATATTTTCGGGTTCATCTTATCGTCCAAGAGAATGTTGCTGCCCTTCAGATCTCGGTGTATGACCCTTAGGCATGAGTCACGATGGAGATAAAGAAGCCCACGCGCAACACCTTGAATGATGTTGAACCTCTTAGGCCAATCAATCTGAAGCTTTAGTGTCAAATCTAGCAAATAAGATAAAATGAGCAAGAAAGATAAATTCTCATAAAATAAAAGGAAGAGGAACGAATGTAGAGGCAAATGCAGGACAAGGAGCAGACCAAAGAGAAAATTATCGAGGCTTTTGTTCACTAGAAACTCATAAATTAGTAATTTTTCTTCTCCATCAATGCAGCATCCCAAGAGCCGGACCAAGTTTCTGTGTTGTAGTTTCGAGATGAGCTTTATTTCATTCATAAACTCTTCTATACCCTATCCAGAACTACTTGAAAGACGTTGAACAGCTACTTCCTTCCTGTCTGCGAGAATCCCCTAGAAACAAAGTCTCAGACAGTCATCCACAGAACAAAGAATAACAGAGACATGAGAAGAGCAAAGAAAACCAACTCTCTCTTACCTTATAAACTGGACCAAATCCACCTGACCGAGTTTGTTTGAGATACTGAAGTTATTGGTAGCAGTTCGTATAGTCTGAAACTGAAGTTACTGGACCAAATCCACCTCACCAACTAATTCAAATTCTGAAACTGAGTTGTACCATAAGCATAGTCTGTTGTTCCTGCAATATATCTCAACATCCTCTTTGCTGCTCCAAAATGATGCTTGGTCGGATTGTGCATGAACCTAGAAATTGCACTCACAGCAAAACAAATATCTGGTCTTGTGTGAGTTAGATAGGTAAGACCTCCAACTAAACTCCTGAATTTTGTTGCATCTGCACTCTTTGTTCCATCGTCCATTTGCAGCTTTTCATTGACATTCATAGGAATTTCTACAGACCTTTTAAGCAAATCACAAGCATACTTATGTTGAGACACAAAAATCCCATCTTCCTCTTGCTTAACCTCAAGACCAAGGAAAAAATACAACAACCCAAGATCTGTCATCTCAAACTTCTCCATCATACTAGCTTTGAACTTAGCAATAAGTGAAGCACTAGAACTCATGTAAATCATATCATCTACATATAAACACACAACAAGGATATCTCCTTCACCTTGCTTCTTAATGTAGAGAGTAGGCTCACTTTTTCTTCTTTCAAAGCCAAAATCTGCAATGAAAGAATCAATCTTGTTGTACCAAGCTCTGGGAGATTGTTTAAGCACATAAAGAGCCTTATACAACCTGTAGACGAAACCCTCTTTGCTATAAACTACAAAACCTTCAGGCTGATCAACATAAACCTCTTCACGTAGCTCACCATTCAAGAAAGCTGACTTAACATCAAACTGGTATATTGGCCAACGCATATAAGCTCCTAAGGCAAAAAGAATTCTTACAGTGTCAAACCTTGCTACCAGAGAGAAAGTATCTTCATAATCCACTCCATATTCTTGTGCATACCCCTTAACCACCAGCCTTGCCTTATACTTTTGAATGCTGCCATCTACATGATACTTAGTTTTAAACACCCACTTCACCCCAATAGAATGTTTATCACCAGGAAGCTCAACCAGCTGCCATGTTTGATTCTCTATAGAAGCGATCTCCTCTTCCATCGCTTTTCGCCATTCTTCATTTTTTTCTGCTTCATTAACTGTCACTGGATCAGCACTAAAAACTGCATGTTGTTCCTCATAAATTTCTCGCAGTGATCTGAATTTTTGAGGTGGACTTGTGCTTGAATTTCCTTCTCCATCACTTGCCCCATTAACTCTAGGTGAGCTATGCGCTGAGCTTGCTTGTGTATTAGCTACAGAGTGTGCTGGATTTTGACTCTCTTCTTGTTCATCAATGTTGTCAACAAAAATTTCAACAAGCTCACCATTTCCACCTTCACGCCAAGTCCAAACCGCTTCCTCATCAAAGGTAACATTTCTGTTCTCAACAATCTTCCCACTCACATGATTGTACAATCTAAAACCTTTAGATTGTGAACAATATCCAAGAAAAATGAATTTCTCAGATTTTTCATCAAGCTTCTTCCTGTTATGAACATCTATAAGAGAGTAGCAAACACTGCCAAAAACTCTTAAATGACTCACCCCAGGTTTCCTGCTACACCAAGCTTTATATGGTGTTCTGTTTAAGACTCCTCTTGCAGGAGATATGTTCAACAAGTACACTGCTGTCCTCACACTTTCTGCCCAAAACTGATTAGGTAGATTCTTCTGTTTTAATATGCTTCTAGCCATCTCCACTATAGTTCTGTTCTTCCTTTCCGCTACACCATTTTGCTCTGGTGTGTAAGCTATAGTAAGCTCATGGTGTATCCCTTCTTTCTCATAGAATTGATTGAACTCAGTAGATGTAAACTCTCCTCCTCTGTCAGTTCGTAACACTTTAACTCGCTGCTCACTTTGTTTCTCCACAAGAGCCTTGAACTTCTTGAACATCTCGAACGCTTCTCCTTTCGATTCAAGAAAATACACCCAGCTCATCATGCTGTAATCATCTGTCAGCATCAGAAAATACTTGTTGCCTCCAAGAGATGCGGTCTGCATCGGACCACATAAATCAGCATGAACAACCTCAAGACATTGAGTTGCTCTCCTTGCTTTTCGTAGTGGAAACGACCTGCGAGTTTGTTTCCCATATATGCAGCCTTCACACAACTTAAGTGCATCAATCTTTGGTAAGCCAACGACCATATCCTTTTGATTGAGCACCCTTAACCCATTCTCATGTAGATGACCATACCGCAAATGCCATAACTTCGAAATATCAGAAACTTTAGCGACCAAAGCACTTGTTTCAACAGAAGACATTTTCAATGGAAATAGATTGTTTGATGCCTTCTTCACCACTGCCAACGTGAGACCAGATTTCTTATCCTTGATGATACATACACCCTCATAAAAAAAACACAACAATTGTTCTCCACTATTTGACCAACACTCAGCAAATTATGTGCTAGATCGGGAATGTAATACACATTATAGATGAGTTTGAGATTACCATGACCATTCTGGATAACCACGACTCCTATACCTTCAACTTGAACTTCTTTGTCATTTCCAAGTTTCACATTAAACTTGTAGGACTCATCTACCTCTTTGAACAAAGATTTGGTTCCCGTCATGTGATTTGAACAACCACTATCCAAATACCACACAGATTTGGACGTTTCTTCACTTTTAAATGCCATAAAAAGTCGAGGCTTCTCATCTTCTTGCTCAACAAAGCTAGCATGCTTTTCTTCTTTCTGCCTTTTCTAACAGTCAGCCTGCTTATGACCATACTTCCTGCAATAATGACATTGAATGTCACTTTTGTTGGTACCTCTTGAGTTATCATAATAACCTCTTCCTCTGCATCTTCCATGGTCTCCACGACCTCCCGATCTGCCTCGTCCTCTACCTGCAGCTCCAGAACAGCTGTCATTCTTCTTACCAGAGTACTCTCCCTTCATTTGGAAAGCTTTTGCTTCACTTTTCTCAGTCTTATTACCAAGACGGTCCTCATGACCAATCAACGAGCTCATCATGGTGTCAAAGGTATATGTACTCATATCATTTGCCTCCATGATTGCAGGTACCACATATTCAAACTTTGGAGTTAAGCTCCTAAGAACTTTACTCACAACAATTTCATTTGACAAGAATTCACCATAAGACTTCATTTGGTTGACAACAGCGGAAACTCTCGCCAAATATTCTTGCATCGTCTCATTCTCCTTCATCAAAAGCGTTTCAAATTGATGACGAAGAGTCTGTAACTTGACAGCGACCGCCTTCTTATCTCCCATGTACTCATGCTTCAAAATTTCCCAAGCTTCGTGAGATGTATTCACCGCTGATATCCGAGACAGGATATCATCCTCCAAAGCCGTCTGAATCCAAAACAGTGCCTTTGCATCCTTCTTGCGTCTCTCTCGTAACTGCTGATAAGGTTCCGCAGGATTTGCATCTTCAAATCTATTCTCCACCAAATCCCAACTTTCTTGAGATCTGAACATCGTCTTCATCTTGAGACTCCAAAGGTGATATATTTCACCTTTAAATATCGGAACCGTACCTTGCTGATTCGATCCATTGGCTGCCATAGCTCTGATACCACAATGTTGTTACGAGATAAAACACTAGAAGAAACAGAGTAAGAAAAGAACAGAAAACACAAAGAAAGTTTTACTGAAAATCTTTTATTCTCTGATAATAGAAAATGAAAGAGACAACATGAAGTTATAAGAAACAAAAATGTAACAGCACCCACTACACCCATGGACTCATTATGTCCTATAATTAAAAGTAAAAAACTGAAACCCCCAATTGATCAGAAATAAAAACTAGCAAAACATGTAACTGAAATCATTGATTGTACTTTGAATCACTTTTCAACACATACTACCAGCAGTAATCTTGGTTCTTCTGCTTCCAACTAAGAGATTTACCACTAAGCAAAATAGTAAAACGTAAAAACCACATTGCAGTCAGAATGAACACTATAAACGAAGTTAATGAGCAAAATGCCACTAAAAATGATGTCTTTATAGAAAAGTGTCTTTCGGCCCTACCCAGTTCTGAACTTGCAAGACGAATTGACAGAACCTCTCCTACAGTGGAATATTTAACTGTGTCTATTAACTCCTGAGACCAAAGCAAGCATCCAATTCCAGTAATATAGGCAAAAGCAGTGCAAGAGCAATTCCTGAGACAAGCCTGCTGGCATCCATCTGAATCCACAAAGTTTATAAGTTGGTAGAGATCCGGAGGCTTTACATTGCCCATATGATAGAAGACATTTGTGCCATTTCTAGATGAGTTTGCCTGACAAGATAATTCTGTACGCCTAAAACATCCAGAAGTCGTGTTCCCCCTCTTCCACGCCTCCTTGTATTTTGGTACAAAACCTTTCATGCATTCACACTTTGTAGGATTGGACACCACACACAGCCCAAAGGGTCCACAAGCACGACACAGATCACATGAATTCGCTGGAGTCATATAGTCCAGAGTCCAGCCTGTCCCATTGTACCGGAAAGTCTTTAGATATCCCTCTGATGTTATGATAACTCGTGTGAGTACAGAGCTTCTCTTTAGATAAGAGAACTGCCCTGTTCCATGTCCTACATCTTGTGAAAGGCTGAATGGACTTGAGTATGAATCATCCATTAATGGTATGCCAGTGAACCCTGTCTTAGCCCATGGACCGCTTCTCTTATAAAGAGTCGAGCCTCTCATAGAAGCGATCTGTGGTGGCACTTGTGTCGTCAGCTCAAGTATGAAATTACCAGGGGATGGATCAGTGTGGCTTTTCCATGAGGTCAAAACTCTCTTCTCCCCAGTGGCAAGGTTGTACATCAGCAATGAGTCAGGCAGCATAGTATCACCCGGATTCTCAAAACTTTGCCACAAATGCTTTCCTGAAACATCATCAACGATGACAAGATTACCTGTATCTAAGAGCTCTGCATGCCATTTGTTAGCTGTAGGAGATTTTCTGGCTGACCAAACAACATTGTTTCTGCTGCCAAGCAAAACCAGGCTCCCATTTCTGCTGATAGTAAGGTTTGCCACTGGGCTAGTGATTAGCTTTACTCTGTTAGCCACCCACACAACTACCCGTGGTGTAATTTTCTTAAACCAGATCCCAACATACTGACTCTTGGAGTTGTTAGGACTGAAGAATCCTAACTCATAAATCCCACCTGGGGAACTCAGAGTTTGTCCGAATAACAAAGGACTTTCTTTAGTTATAGCTGCAGACCCACAGCTTAAGAATGTACATAAACAGAGCAAGCAAGAAAAGAGAACAATACCCATCTCTTCCAGGTGTATTCCCATGTTTCAGAAAGAGGTCTCCTTCAGATCTGAATGTATGAACAAAATCATGACTGTTATAAATTTCACAATTTTTTTACACATACTATTTTATTTGATATTTATACATATAATTTGACCGTAGTCAAACCGTCAAATTGTTTATAAAATCCGAGAGGTCAGCAGATGCGTAGTCAGATGTCAACTACGTCCTTTGGGTCTTATTTTCTTCTGTTTGCGGATATAAAGAAGAAAGATCAACTAGGTATATGGAGTAGAACTAAGAAACCATTGAATCTATAATCTTTTCTGAAAAAGCTTTGACCAAGATAAATTAATGAATTTGGAGAACTTATTAGACACAAAAATCATCACTTTCAAGTAAGGAGTTTTTCTCCTTGATGAGTTAAATCACCGCTTCAACATGATGAACTCAAAACAGCAAACTAGAACACATAGAGGGGATTACAATGATCTGCAATTGCTAAAAGAAAAATCAAACATATGCAAGTCTGTTCTGGCAAGAAATTAAAAGAACAACGATTAAATAATAAGTAGCAAACCTCGTAAGAAGCAAGAATCCAGCCTCTTCCAAAAACTCAATGCATATCTCTCTATATCTATATCTGACAGTCTAAAATTGCGGGAGTTAGATATAGAGTCATAGAGATTACTATCAAGAAAGGGACAGCTCAAATCCCTATTTTTCTTTTTTCTTTTTGGAGTGTTCTATATATATATATATTTATCAATAATTTTTCTAACAAATGTGAGTGATTGTTACTTATCTTGTGTTATAATTTCTCGAATTTAACAACGGAAGCACTCAAATCAGTTATGAATTTTGTAGCACGTACTAGAGAAAAGAATAATAGAAAAACACAAGAAAGCGGTAAACACAAAATATAAGGCGTCGTTGTATGCTACCTTCGACACCTAATACGACGCATACTTATTGTAGTGAGATCTTATTGTTAGAATATAAAAAAAAAAACAGTTTACCCTAAACTATTGCCAACAAAATGAAATCTTGTCCTTTGGTGATTATTCTAGTTTTAAACTCCATCAACCTTGTCCGTGTCTACCAGAAGCCTTTGTCTGATAGTACATAACATATTTTAATGATTTGAGTTTTGCTGGATTTCTACTCTCTATAGTACATAATCTTAACAAAAAGAAAACCTTTTCCCTGATCAATGTCACGAGAGTTTCCAGCTTTCACATGTACTCGGTAACTAAGACATGAAACGAAGAACAGAGCTGCAGAAAAGAATAAATACCTGGAAGCTTCCATCTACGAGAGTTTGCTCAGGTCTACTGCATAGGTATTATTCGCGCTCTCACTCAATATTTTGTTTTATAATCTAAAACAAATTGTAGATCAATATGTGGGCTTCTACTTCAGATAAGCTCTTGTTCTTCCGGATTAGTTCTCTCCCAGGTAGATACAGCCCATCAATGTTTTGAATGAGGGTCATCTTACCAGTAATCTCCGCACGAACATGCACCGTTTTGAAATGATGAAACCGTTGCATGTCCCGTACAATAATTTCCCCTCCAGTCACAAGGGAAATGTACTTTGTAGCATTGTGACAGTCAGCACAAACCCGTAGGTTCTTTCTTACATGAATAGTAGTACCTGCAGTTGTATTCAGGAGTCCAAAAGATATAGCCAGCTTCTCGCTGTGGCTACCCAGCAAGTGCTCCTTATCATCGTCTTCCACTCCTAGGATTAATTTCGTGTCAGGAACATAACCAGCTTCTTTGATTTTGCACATTATCTTCTCAAGAAAAGCATAAATCTTCTCGGAACTGGGATGGGCTGTGCTTCCAGAGAAGAAACTATGCATCTCGTTCTTTATCTCCACCATACTACAGCCAGGAGTTTTGCGCAGACCCTATCTCAACATTGAAACTCTCACTTGTGCCACTTTTTCCCATAACGAAGCTGCACGATATATGTTTGCAAGAAGAACATGATAGTGGCGTGCCTATTAACAAAAAAAAAAAACATTTGCCTAGGGCCCCCAAAATATATAAATTTTTTGGTCGCCTAATACCAAAAATCTAAAGTACCAAAATAGTTAAGATCCTTTAATTTAAATGTAATGTCAGGGTTCAAGTTATGATGGTGACATTTAAATTTATTGTAAAATATCTTGTATGTACGTTTTAAAAACCAAAAAAGAAAATTGTTAGTTGAATTTCTAAAAAACTAAAACATAAATTGTTAATTAGATTCGAAAAATAGAAAATAAAATAATTGTTATTCCGAAAGGAAAAAGAAAAAAAGAAAAGAAAAAAAAATTCATAATACAAGAGAAAAAATAAAAACTTAAACTTATATATAGTAGTTTAAGGTTTACCATGATCTACACATTAACAAACTACAAACAAACTTTTCATCTCGTTTGTTCTTTTGTTCACCTTTTTTAGAATTCTTTTAAATAGCTTTTATATAGCAATTATTTTTTATCAATTTTAGAAACATGTCTTCAAGAAAGTATCCATCCAGAGCGCAAAAAAACAAAACAAAAATAAAGATAACACATTTGTGAAAGTTCTAGTGATTTTGTGGAGGTTAATGAACAAAAGGAGGATGAAAATATCAACCAAAAAGAGGATGAGAATGTTAACATATAAGAGGATGAAAATCTCAATACAAAGGAAGAAGGGACACAAGTGAATATAGATGGGAAAAATGTTGATTTTGAAGAGCATGATAGACTTCTTCATATATTTGATCTTGGAAATTGGGGCCAAGTTGATTTTGGATTAAGACTTATTATGATTAGAAAAGGTCATGCAACAAGATATGTAATTGATTTCAAGTTTCCAAGAGATAATACTAATGGTCGACATTTCTCCCACGCATATTATTTGAGAGATTTGAGTAATAGAGAGAAACAAGATAGGTGTTGGCTAGTTTATTCAAAAACATCAGATAAAGTGTTTTGTTTTTGTTGTAAGTTGTTCAGTCAGGAAAAAAATCTAAGTTATCTCGCATCTAAGGGATTTGGTGATTGGAAAAATATTTTGGAAAGACTTAAGAAGCATGATACTAGTCATGAGCATATTAAATGCATGTGTCAGTGGATAGAACTTGAATTGAGGCTAAAAAACGAAACAATTGATAAGTATGTGCAAGAAGAACTCAACAAAGAGAGGAATCATTGGAAATATGTGATGTTTCGAGTTTTTTCCTTGGTAAAAGCTCTTGCCTAACAGAATTTAGCATTTAGTGAAAAAAAAACGGAAAGCTAAGAGTGGACGGTAATGGAAACTTCTTAAGTTTTATTGACATGATGGCTGAATGGGATCCGGTAATAAGAGAACATGTTAGATGGTTTGAAGATGATGAATCTCATTATCATTATCTCAGTAACAAAATCCAGAATGAGTTGATAAAACATATAGCTAATCAAGTCAAGAACATGATCATAAAAAATCTTCAAGGGGCAAAATATTTTTTTGTTATTATTGATTGCACTCCTGATATTAGTCATCATGAACAAATGACACTTATCCATCGATGTGTTGATGTTTCACCACGTTCGGCTAAGATAGAAGAATTTTTTCTTAAATTTTTGAAAGTTGATGATACATCCGGTGAATGGCTTTTTAGTGAGATTCAGAAGGTGTTGGTTGCTCTATATTTATGTATTGATGATGTGAGAGGACATGGATATTATAATGGATCCAGTATGAAGGGAAAACATAAAGGAGTACAAAAGAGATTTATTGACGTCAACTCACGTGACTTTTATACATCATGTGGTTGTCATAGTCTTAATATTGCTCTTAGTGATATGACAACCACTTCTCAAAAATCCATTTCATTTTTTGGGATAATTCAGCGAATTTTGTTGTCTATTTGCATCTTCGACTACGTGATGGAATATATTGGAAGATGTAGTGGGAGGTTTGTCAGCTAAAAATTTGTCGCAAACTCGGTGGGAGAGTCATGTTGAATGTGTCATATAGCAGAAAATAGTGATGATCCAAAAGCCCAATGTGATTCTGAGTGTTTGCGACAAGTGAAACACATGGAATTGGAAATTATGAATATTTACTCTCTATAGTGATTTGGTACAAAATTCTCTTTGTAGTCAGCACTATAAGCAAGAGTTTATAGTCAAAAGGCATGGACATTGAAGTTGCATTTTCCTAGTTAAATGGACTTGTTTCTTTTTCCAAAATTATAGAGATAATGGTTTTGACAGTGTAAAATCAGATGTTAAAGTAATTGCATAGTCTATGGAAATTGAAGCCTTTTTTCAAAACAGGAAAAACATGTTATCAAAAGAAAAATAAAAATTGGTGAAGAATCAGAAATAGTTGATGAAACTGTGAGTTTATCTCCAGAAGAGATCTTTAGAACAAATTATTTCAACCAAGCCATGGATCAAGCTCTCTATTCTCTTAAGACAAGGTTTGAGCAATTTCAAAAGTGCGAATAAACTTTTGGTTTCCTATTTTATTTAGAGAAACTGAAGTCAACAAGTGATGATAACTTGAAGACATCTTGTACCAATCTTGAAGTATTCTTAAAACATGGAAATCTTTCATATGTTATAGGAGATGAGTTGTATTTTGAACTAACAGTTCTGAAAGATGTTATGCTGGAGGAATGCAAGAAACCCGTTGAAGTGTTGAACTACTTGAAAGGAATGGAAGATTGTTATCCAAACTCATAGATTGCTTATCAGATTTTGCTGACGATTCCAGTTTCGGTTGCTTCAGCTGAAAGAAGTTTTTCAAAACTGAAGTTCATAAAATCTTATTTGCGATCAACGTCACAAGAAATACTAAATGGTTTAGCAATCATATCCATAGAAAGAGACCTAGTTAGAAATTTAGATTATGAGAATTTGGTAAAAGAGTTTATTGAAACAGAAGGAAGAAAAATTATGGCTTAATCGTTTGTTTTTTTTTTTAATTTTGTTTTGGTTTATCAAAATAATTTTTTTAATTATATTATATTTATATTATAAAGCCCCTTTTACTAACATTCGTCTTAGGCCTCTCAAAAACTAGGCACGGCATATCCACCATCATCCGGGTTCAACTCAAACAACCTCTCTGCTGCTTTCTCAGCAAAATTTACATTTTATGAATCAGGCAAACACCTGACATGGCACCATATACATTGACAGCTGGCTTAACAGGCATCTTCGTAATGAAGTCGCATGCTTCATTCAACCTAGAAGATCAACCATGGCTCCATAGTGGTCCATCAACCATGCTCACTAAATAAATCTTTCCTCTTATCTTCTTATCTTGTTCCTATTTTTACTTGGTTAAGTTTTCATCTCTTATAAAGACTTTTTCCTTGTTTTTATATTCTTTACCGAAAAACTATTTTGACTTATTGTTACATCTTTTAAGTCGTGCTCTTAAGGTTCGTGTTGTTCCTTGTGAGTTTCCCAAACCTTAGCTCCTTGCGTGCTTTGCTTCATTGATCTATCAATAAATCGTATTATCTTCTCTATTAAGTCTTGTTTCCGTGTTGTATACGATTCAACACTATTTTTCTGTATTAAAGGTATCAGAGCACTCTTTCCTTGGATTAAGTCATGGATCAAACTCGGAACACTAAAGAAACAGAACAGGTGGTGGAAGCAACTATGGAGGAACGAATAGCAACGAATGGCTCAAGGCGAGTGTTTAGAAAATCAAGATGAAAAATTGGCATCTCAAGAGGATCGTATTGCGGATAGTGTTACAAAGAATTTTGCGGAGATCTTAAAGGTGTTCAAGCATGCTCTCCCTGCTCTTCCGGCACCGCTGGCGTCGTCTTCTCGAGCTGTAGAGACAAAGCAAATTGCACGATTTAACCACGTTCCCCCTTATTCTCTAATCCATTGGATGTTATTCTGGCTAGCGATGTCGCTCCAGCTCCTCTTACCGGGCCATATGTTGGTGTAACTAGATTAGGAAGGGTAGAATTTCCACAGTTTGATGGTGAGGATACACGAGACTGGATTTTTAAGGTTGATGAATTTTTTGAGATGAACCAAACACCGGAAAATCTGAAAGTTCGATTAGCTTATATTCACTTTTTTGGAGAAGCTGCGACTTGGCATCATAGTTTTATACAGTCTAAGGTTGGGTCTGGTGTTTTAAACAACTAGAATGCTTAAAAACTAGTCTTAGTTGAAAGGTTCGAGGATGTGATTAATGATCCTATCGCTGAGCTTAAAAGCCTTCGTGAAACTAATTGAATTGTCGACTATCATAACAAGTTTGATGTCATTAAGTTAAAGGTGAATTTCCCTGAAAAATATTTAGTAAGTATTTACTTGGCTGGTCTTCGTAATGACACGCAGATGCATGTGAGGATGTTCCAACCTCAATCCATTTGACATTGTCTCTTGCTGGGGCACTTGTTCGAACAAGCTACACCTCTGGCACGAGCAGCTTAGTCTTGGACTAATTCGAGGAATGGACACAGGAAGACACTTGTAAGCTATAAGAAGGATCACGGAGTAAAGGTTGAAAGTTCTTCTAGTCTGGAAAAGGGAAAAGAGAGGATTGTGAGGTTATAACATCGATGGGAGGAGCAACGACTAACATAGCCGATGGAAGTAAATTACCAATTCAAGCCAGAATTAGTAACTTTAGGTGGAGTTATCAACATCACATATTTGAGAATGATTTTATGTTAATTCCGTTGGGAGGTTGTGATGTTGTTATGGGAGTTCAATGGTTATGTACTCTTGGGAAACAGTATGGATGCAGTTTCAGTTGGATGGCAAACAGGTTGTGTTACATTGTTTGAAACAAGGTTCTCTCAAGGAAGTTAAGCTGCTTAAAGGCACTAAGAAAAGTGAAGAGTACGATCTATATGCTATGGTTTATGCCCAAGAGTTATCCGCTAAATGCAGCATGCTTTCGTTCGCTATTGGGCCAATGAAACAGAACAACGAGAAGATCACCATCTGACCAAAGTGCTTGCTACGTTTCAGGAGATTTTTTGATGAACCTAAGGGATTACCGCCATCTTGTGGTAACCACGATCACAGGATTCATTTGGTGGAAGGCGCCAATCCGGTTAATCAATGACCATATCGATATGCCATTTATCAAAAGAACGAGATTGATAGAATGGTGGAAGAAATGTTAAGCAATGGTATAATTCAACCGAGTTGCAGTCCGTTTGCTTCACCTGTGGTCCTTGTGAAGAAAAAAGAGGGTAGTTGGAGGTTATCCGTGGATTATAGAGGTGTGAATAATTCGAATTAGGAGGTGCTTCTTGGTTTTCTAAGATTGATTTAAGAGCTGGTTATCAAGTACAAATGCATTCTCAAGACATCACACGACGGCGTTTAAGACTCATAGCGGCCACTATGAATATTTGGTTATGCCCTTCGGTTTAACAAACGCTCCAAAACCTCATGAACACGGCATTCAAGCCCTTCTTGTCGAAATTTGTTCTCATATTTTTTGACGATATACTCATCTACAACTCTACTCTTGAATATCATTTCATACATCTTGAGAAGTTTTTCGTTTTGCTGAGAGAAAATAATTTGTTTGCCAAGCGTAGCAAGTGTGAGTTTGCTGTCAAGAAAGTGGAGTATTTGGGGACCCTAAAAATATTACGGCGGTTCAATCTTGGTTGCAACTAAAAACAGTGAAGGAGTTACGAGGATTATTGGGTCTTGCGGGTTACTATCGCCAATTTGTGTGTAATTTCGGTTTTATAGCTAGTCCATTGACAGCATTAACTAAGAACGAAGCATTTGAATGGAATGAAGAATCTCAAGCTGCCTATGATAAGTTTATAACAGCCTTGTGTGCAGCGCCCGTACTAGCTTTACCCTTGTTAGATCAACCTTTTGTGGTAGAAACCGACGCTTGCGGACACGGAATTGGGGCAGTTTTGATGCAGAGTAATCATCCTATAGCTTATATAAGTCATCAATTGAAGGGGAAACAGATACTCTTACATATCTATGAGAAAGAACTACTAGTGGTGGTGTTTGCTGTCCAAAAGTGGAGACACTACTTCTTACCTTCTCACTTTGTTATTAAAACCAATCAATGCAGTCTTAAATATCTCTTGGAATAGAGGCTCAACACTCCGATACAGCAGCAATGGCTACCTAAAATGTTGGAATTCAGCTACAAGATTCAATACAAGACAGGGAAAGAGAACATAGCGGCTGATGCCTTGTCACGAAGGGAAGGTTCAGAGATTCTACACATGGCGTCATCAGTTTTAGACTGTGATCTTTTGCAGAAAATTCAAGAGTCTTATGATTCAGATTTGTAGCTTAAGAATTTGATTGCTGACTTAACAAAAGATCCAGTTGCAAGGAGACACTTGATGTTCCTCATATTTTGTCGGTTTTGAGCTCATTATTACATTTATATTTGGGAAATTTGTCTATGTTTCATTGAGATTTCAGGTCAAAAACGTTCAGAGTTGGAATCATGTTTGAAGGTGGATTTTGGAGAGGTTTGAAGCATTTTCCGTCATTCTCCACGAAAGGAAGGACCGATCGATCGATCAAGGATCGATCGATCAGTCATCTTAAAGGATTATGCGCACGAGCTGAAGAACGATTTGGTTTCTGAGAAGATCGACTCATCATCCAAGGGATCGATCGATCGCCTAGTGCTCGATTGATCCTAGCC
Organism: Lepidium sativum; assembly: GCA_023374145.1. NCBI lineage: Eukaryota > Viridiplantae > Streptophyta > Magnoliopsida > Brassicales > Brassicaceae > Lepidium > Lepidium sativum. The sequence goes on from JAKUCM010004004.1 coordinate 88,392, forward strand.
TTTCGCAGAAACCTAAATTCGCGATTTTCAACCCTTGTTTTGGGTCCTATAAATACTCTTTTTCCTATTTTTATTGGGAGTGTTTTTTGATATTGGAGAACGAAATTTTACAGAGTTTTGAGAGTTTGTAAGCTAGGAGAAGATCTCTTCATACTTGAGAAGAATTTCTGAATACTCCTTATTCTTTCTTTATGCAATTTCAATTTCAGTTCATCATGACTTGCCAACTTTGTTGTTCTATGTCTGAGTAGATCTTAGATCGGATCTAGGGATTCTAGGGTTTTTGAATTCACTGTTGGGGAACAAATATGATTGATTAGTAGTTGATTCTCCTTCTAATACTCGAATCTAATGCATAGCCTGATCACCTAGTCAATGATTTTAGGTTGTTAACCTTCCAGAAGATTGTTAAGAACTAGAACTATATTAGAATAGCATTTATTTCACTACCAACCAGAGTTAATGCTAGGTTGGATTGTGGGTAATTGAACCCAAACGATAGTGCCTATTTGTAATATGAAACCAATGAGAGTTAGGACATTTAGGTTATTGATAGAGGTGTAGATTCAATGAGAGTTGGTTTGCCTTTATTCATGTTCAAGCCGAGAATAAGATTAGAGTAGAACCTGAATAGTTTCCCTGACAAGAATTTTAACTCCCGAATGAATACCCGACATCCGTTTGCTTTAATTATTTGATTACATTCACATCTAAGTTGTTAGAATTCACTTCCTTTATTTGATTGATATAGCTTGTGACTCAATAGGAATTGAGAGTGTAACTTGGTTCTTCGTGGATTCGATCCCTAAATACTATTTCGTTTAATGTGAACTTGCAGTAGGATATAGGGTTAAAACTCGTATTATCAAGTTTTTGGCGTCATTGCCGGGGAACCAATATTTGCCTTTCGATTTTCTGTTCACAGTTTCAAGTCCATATCATTACTTAAGTTTTTCTTTTTGTTTGTTTTTGTTCTATTCCAGGTGTATGACCAGAAGTCAAGGGTCAGAACACCTATTCAATTTAGATAATCAGGAGCTTGCGAGAGTTGAGAGAGAAAACCGAAGAGCCAGAAATATGAATCCTCCAGGAAATCAAGCGCAGGATCCGTAGGGCATGGCCACAATGGTACATCAGTTGCAGAGAGAGTTGGCTGAGATTAGAAGAGTACGGGAGCCTGCTCAACACAGAGCGATATGAGACATAGACACTCCACACACTTACTATCGAAATCGCTCAGCTATCCGACCTCCTGCTATTGAGAGGAATGATTATGAGATCAAAACTCAGCTCATTGGGTTAGTCAAGCAGTATGTCTTCAATGGACTTCCAGGGGAGAATCCTATGGACCACATAGAGAACTTCGAGGACATATGCGGGACCACTAGCTCTAATGGTGTACCTGCTGATTATGTGAAATGTAAGCTCTTCCATCACTCACTCTCTGACAGAGCTTCCAGGTGGTTACGTTCACTACCTCCAGGATCACTCACCGCATGGGCTTAGGTTCGAGCATCATTTCTCGACCAATTCTACACGAAGTCCAAGACTGCTGCTCTCAGGAGCAAAATTTCATCATTTCAGCAACGATCTGGGGAATCTTTGAATGAAGCGTGGGAACGTTTCAAGGAATACTAGCAAGACTGTCGGATGAACAGCTCCTCAACACCTTCTATAGCGCGATCAAGTGGGATTACAGAAACACTCTGAATGCTGCCAGCAATGAAGATTTCATGACCAACATTAAAGATGAAACTTTCACTCTGATCGACAACCTAGCTACAAGTTCTGGTAGTCATTGTCCGGAGTATGATAGGGGTAAGAAGGTAAACAGTGTGGAAAGTCAAAGAATCAATGACATTGCTGAGAAGTTAGATATGCTCAGGTGCAAGATACTGCGGCTGGTTCCGAAGACGAGAGGGAGGTCGACTATGTCAAGTGGCACAACAGGGAACAAAACCCAAACTACCTCTCCTACAGGAGCACTAATGTTGAGAACCCTCACGACGTCACTTTCTCAGCACCCACATTGCCTCAAGGGTCACCTTTTTAGGGAAAGCCATTCGTCCAAACTCAGGGCAGAGATGGAACAACCAGAGACCGTTTGCTCATAATCCAGGAGGGATTAATTGGCAAAGACCGTACAAGCCATATGTGCCGCCGCCAATGCAGCAACAACCTCCAACAGCACCTTCAGGGACGTCGAACGAAGAAATCAAAGCCCTGATTCAGCAGCTCGCCGTTGAGGAGCAGAAGACTACCAGGGAGCTTAATGCTCAGATGGATAAAATCTACAGTGACCTGAATAGGAAGTTTGAGTCAGTCTGTATGCACCTCAAGATGCTGGACACATAAGTTGCTTAGACTGCGGAATCTATCAGACGCCCCCAAGAGCTTTACATGGGAAAGTTGAGAAAAATCCCAGAGAATCTTGCAATATGGTAAAATCTGAAGCAGGAATTTCGGTTGAGAGCAAACACGATCCTCAAGCTCCATACCCTAAAGAGCTTGAGAAGGTAGAGGATCAGGGAGAGTTTACGATACCGTGCCGGGTTGGACAGCTGGTTTTCAGTGATGCTCTATGCGATTCTGGAGCTAGTATTAATGTTATCTCCTTGGAGACTATGGAGAAACTTGCTATCGAGCTGATGCGGGAACATCACTCCTCTGTTTCATTTGGAGATGCATTTTCCAAGGTCCCTAAGGGGAGACTTTTTTACTTCTGTCTCCTAGTCGTGAATTGCAAGATCCCTACAGACTTTACGGTTGTAGAGATGGCAAGAGAAGGAGTTGTTCATATCCTGTTGGGAAGGCTGTTCCTCAACACCGTGGGCGCCAAGTTAGACTTTCTGAGTCAGAGAGTCGTGTTGCATAACGTTGATCAGAATGTTTCATACCCCATTCGAGCTTCTTCGAGTTGTTTATGTGGTATGATTCAAGATTGTGAAGAAGACAGTGACTGTGACGAGCAGTATGAGTTGTTCCGTGAACACAAGAGGGATTCGGCTGAACATCAAGACACTTGTATCCTTTATCGTCTTGACAAATTCTGAAATTACGATGTTAATGGTCTTGTTATAGAGATTTTTGCAGGCAGCACTGGTATTAATGCTGGTGGAACTTACACGATCAAGGAAATAGGCCGTGATGGAACGGTTGCATCGCTGGATGCATCAGGAAGGACGATACACACGAAAGATGAATAGTTGAAAAGGTTCATCATTGAGGAGATAAGTGTCCAAGGAGTGAGCAAACCTCACTCAAGCAGCTCCGCCATATGAATGGCGTCCGAGTCAAGCTAATGACTGTAAAAGAGCACTGAGTGGGAGGCAACCCACTATTAGGTAATTTGTTTTTCGTTTTTCCTTTTCGTTTGATTTCGTTTTTGTTTTTGGTGTTTTTAAGTAGGAAGTTCTCGAAGGCATAGATCGATCGATCTTCCCAGGATCGATCAATCAAGGGCATATAGTAGGATGCGCACAATCAAAAGCACGACTGAGCACAAGGCATCGTCCGATCAGGACTTGCGCACGATCCACTGTCCGACTGAAAAGGCAAGGATCGATCGATCGATGCATAGGGCAGGATCCGTTGCCCGACCGAATGAGCAAAGACCGACCAATCAAGCACAAAAGGCGCACGATCCATTGCACGATCGAGTATGCATGGATAGATCGAGCATAGTTACCGCACGATCCAGAGCACGACGTAAAGAAAGGCAGATCGACCGAGTAAAATAAGAAGATTTGAGCATGATACACTGCCAGACCGAGCAGGTAAGGGAACGATCGATCCCCGACCCAAGTTCGTTTTCTTAAACGCGCAGAGCAGTTACTTTTCGCGAAACCCTATTTGCAAAAATTCTAAAAACTCGATTTCTCTCTCGTTTTTCACTCGATTTTGACGATTCAAAAGCCTAATCCACTTAAAATCTCGTCCTCTATCTGATTTTGTGGCTTATAACTCCGATCTGCAAAGGTATGCCTGATAAATTTGAATTTTGATCCGATTTGGAGGATGAATTGGGTAAAAGGAGAACTTGTTTTCTTGGTTGATTTTCAGACTTAAATAGAGTCGACCCCCTCTTGCTGTGTGGATTGTTAAATTTCGATTAGAGATTGCTCGTTAGGTTGAAGGAGAGTATTTAGGGAAATTTCAAAATTTTTAGACTTGATTTTGATTTGATGTGGTTCGATTAATGCATTGCTGGGTGTTGATATTGTTTATTTGAATGAGAATTCGAACCACTGATCGTTTTTACACCTAAGATTTCAAATTTTTGTGAATTTTCTCGGTCATAAACTCATTCTATCGGTTGTGTCTCTATTCTTTCTTTGTAGATGGTTCGCACATCCACTTCCAATCCCACAAAACCTACACATAAGGTCATAGCATCTTCAAAACTGGAGCGCGGTCAGTCGTCATGATAGTACGACAATGTGCACAGACAGGGTCAACTCAATGACTGTTTGTCGTGGCCAAGACCAGAGCAGACCTATTTCATCGATAATGTGGCTAATTGGGATGCCCCCGCTCTTGTCAGGAATTCCGTATATACAAGGAAAGGACTAAGGGAGACGGTTGGAAGAGCTTTCACGAAAGCTTCTATGATCAACACCTGACAAACACATTGATCCCAACCAAGTTCCTCTGCCGCGAGATGCTAGATAGGATGGGCATCCTAGGAGATGTTGTTCAGCTGTTGGACAACCTCAGTATGACCAAGTTCTGCTTCAAAGCTTATCCACTGTATCCAGAGGTAGTGAGGCAGTTCTTGGCAACGTGTGATCTACACGCATGGGCTTCAGCACTAAAGAAGTTCAATGGCTGGTCAATCTACTAACAGAGCTTCAGATCCCACATGCAAAACCGATGACTCCACATCCGCCATTCACATTGCTCAAAATGTTTGTCTTCCACGAGAGAACCAAGCATCTAGAACTTGACTGTCACGTCGCAAGGGAAAAGATTCAAAGTGGTCTCATAAAACTTCTCCATGTGAAGACTAATCATTAGCTTGCATATGTGTTAACCAAATCGTTGGCTCAAAGACACTTTCAGGATCTCCGAGGCAAGATATCCCTTCTAAGTATATAATTGACATCTTGAGAGGGGGTATTAGTTATATATAACCGGGTTTTAAAATCAATCACATATAAGATTGGTTCCGTTTACTCAAACTGGTTTGGTTTTCTGTTGGTACAAATAGTTAAGAGAGTCTTCTTCTTTGTGCATAAGATATGAGTTGAGAGAGAGGTTTGAGGATTCTTTTTCTTCGTATCAATGAAGTTCTCTTTGATTCTACTTCCTCTCTTACTTCTGTTTCTAACAATGTCCAAAGCCATCCTTGCCATACCGCCATCCTTGCCATACCATTCTGGGAATACCCAGCCACCATTGTATTCCAGGAAACCAAGTCTCTTTCAAAGATTCTATCAAACACTTTACAGGCCTCATGTACCTGGCATACATATTCTCAAAGTTAGTCATGGCGAATAAATCCAACGAGAACCCATGAATTTCCTTTCCCATCCTAAGATTTGCCTCGTCTCCGCAAACTTGTAGAAGATAAGTGAAGTTATACACAACAGGCTCTACATCATCATACCTCATTCGAACAAAGAAATTCACAGCTTTTTCTAAATCCGAAACTTTTCGCATACCCTTTGAGCATGGTGTGATAAAGAACATCGAGCTTATCATCAATCTGTTCAAAAACACGAGCAACCTCAACGACACTGCCGTAACGACAAACAAGCTGACCAGCTTTGTCTGGAACAAAAGCTCCTGAGAAAGACCATTCTTGAATACGAGAGGGAGAATTTGACGGATATCTTTCAGAGAAGAGAACCTCTCGAGAAGAAGAGCTGCAGGGTGCTCGTATACATTAGCCGGAATGTAAGTTCTCTGGGAAAGAAATTGACGATGGTGAGACGAAAATGGCAAATTCGGAATTTGAGGAACAGTAGAGACCTGCACCAATTGCGAGCTCATGGTTTTGTTCTTCAAAATCAATCCCAGAGTTTACAATTCCGTTTCCTGTAGGTTCCGAAATCATCTCCCGGTTTTAAAATTTTGCCCTTTTGTATGACCAGACAAATAAACAAACAAACAGAAATTGCATTGATTTGACAGAGAAGTGGGTCTCTCGTCTCAGGTGAACGAGACCGAGTCGTGATAGATGGCCCAATTATGGTAAATCGGGCATAGAAAGACCGCTATTTATAAAGAAGATGATACATTTTATCTTGCATCATCATTTTAGAACAGTGCCAACAAGGTGACTTGACCCTTACCCACCATAACAATATTTAATATTTTGTCTTGTGGTATTATTAATTCTCAAGACACCAGCTCTAAATGCTGAGATCTCGTTATTGATAGAGTTTGTTTGTTTTTTTTCCTTTTTGAAGAAAAGGATATAACAACACAAAGCGATATCCATAATTGGGTAATCTCTGCACTGAAGCTATATGGGAGTTCTGAGAGCATCCATCCTTTTGTTCTCGTTCTTTTTCTTTCACTCTCTTGCTTCTTATATATTTGTGGTGCTCAGGAAAGTGCTTCCTTTTCTGGCTCGCTCAATGGTTCACAGACTATTGTCTCCAGCTTCGGCACGTTCAGGTTCGGTTTCTTCAGCCTGTTAATTCCACAAGTCGGTATGCCGGTATATGGTATAACACTGTTCCTGTACAAACTGTGATTTGGGTTGCTAACAAAGATAAGCCGATCAATGACACCTCCGGAGTTTTTTCGGTTGAAGATGGAAATCTCATAGTTAGAGACGGTGAGAGGCCTGTTCTATGGTCAACTAACGTTTCTACTCGAGCCCGTGCCAATTCTACTGTCGCCGAGCTTCTGTATTCCGGGAACCTCGTGGTGAAAGAAGCGGATACCGGTGCATACATTTGGGAGAGTTTCAAGTATCCTACTGAGTCTTGGTTGCCAAATATGTTGGTTGGAACAAACGCAAGAACTGGAGGAGGGAATATCACGATAACTTCTTGGAAAACCCCTTTGGATCCTTCTCCTGGGAACTACACTGCTGCATATCCTGAGCTCTTCATATTCAACAATATTAATAACAATGCTACGGTGTGGCGCAGTGGCCCGTGGAACGGCCAGATGTTCAACGGTTTATGTGTATGCGGTGTCTTTCTTTATCGATTCATAGTTAACGATGACACCAATGGATCAGTCACAATGTCGTACGCTAATGATTCAACTTTGAGATACTTCTACATGGATTATAGAGGATCTGTGATCCGGAGGGACTGGACTGAGGCTAGGAGAAACTGGACGGCTGGGTTGCAAGTTCCCGCAACTGAGTGTGACCTTTACAGGAGATGTGGCCAATTTGCGACCTGCAATCCCGGGAAAAAACCCGCCTTGTTCTTGCATTAAGGGGTTTACACCAAGGAATTTCGTAGAATGGAACAATGGAAACTTGAGTGGTGGCTGCATAAGAAGAGTCCCTTTGCAGTATGAAAGACAGAACAATAATGGGAGTGCTGATGGGTTTGCAAGGCTGAGACAAATGAAAATGCCCGACTTTGCAAGAAGATTATACGAAATGCTGACATGAATAGAAAAGGAACGGTTCACATAAGATCGACTAACATCACCGAAAGCATTGTTAAAATACTTTTACAAGAGTTTTATCGAAAACGTAAGGAAGCATCGCGAAAACAACCAATATTTTTTTATTTTAACCCTAAGACACCACCACCACCACAATTACCTTCGATATTCTTCTAAATCTTTTTTTCTACTCTTTTTTTTATGGATCTTTCTCTTGGTTAAACCCGAAGCCAGCGAACCAGAATGCTTTCGGACTTGTTTACAGACATGTTCATGTATAGCTGCTGCTCATGGCTTAGGATATGGCTGCATGATTTTGATGGAAGCTTAGTTGATTGGCAGGAGTTATCTGCTAGTGGAATGGATCTTTATATCCGTCTTGCACATTCAGAAATCAGTTAAGTTTATTCCATAACTTTCTTCCTATGCTTATATTAGTTCATTTTTGCCAACTCACTATTAGAAACGTCGGACAGACGACCAGTTATTATCGGTACATTATTGGCAGGTGGTATTATTGTTGTGGCAGCTTGTGCTCTTTTGGCGCGACTAGTTGTCACCAAAAGAAGAGGTTAGAGTTTTAAAACTATCTTTGTTTCTTACCTAGCATTTTGGCCTTATAGTTTTAATAATATCTAGGATTCTTTATCAGCGAGAAAGAAAGGAATAGATGCTGAGAAATATTTGAGAGAGTGGAAGCTTTAGCTGGTGGTAATAAAGGAAAGTTGAAAGAGCTTCCATTGTTTGAGTTTCAAGTGTTAGCTGAAACGACTGATAACTTCTCTCTCAGAAATAAGCTCGGACAAGGCGGTTTTGGTCCTGTTTACAAAGTAAGCATAGAAGAACTCTTTAAGGGTTAGGGCAACAAGAATTTCTGTTTACTCCAACATCTGTTGACAAATTTTTGTTGCAGGGGAAGTTGCAAGAAGGGCAAGAGATTGCTGTGAAGAGGCTTGAGGAACTTGTTAATGAAGTGGTTGTGATTTCAAAGTTGCAACATCGAAATCTGGTGAAATTACTTGGTTGTTGCATTGCAGGAGAAGAGATGATATTAGTCTATGAATTCTGCCCAAGAAAAGCTTACACTTTTATCTGTTTGGTAATTTATCACTTTTTTGTTTGATTTTAAACTCTGTTCCAGTCCTATCATCAGGTTAACTAACAGAAACTTATGTGTTGTTCAGACTCAAGGAGGGCAAAACTTCTTGATTGAAAGACACGGTTTAGCATAATAAATGGAATATGTAGAGGTCTTCTGTACCTTCACAGAGATTCTAGGCTGAGAATCATTCACAGAGATCTCAAAGAGAGCAACATTTTGTTAGATGACAATCTGATTCCGAAGATATCTGACTTCGGGTTAGCCAGAATATTCCCGGGAATGAAGATGAAGCAAACACCCGAAGGGTTGTTGGAACATA